>OMNN01031339.1:0-13335 GCA_900302755.1 Chromis chromis | reverse complement strand
AGCTTCTAAATTTAACACCACACTTGCAGCTTTCCCTTTGTAAACCAATGAGAGGTGATTGCTACCATGTCTCTGGGGTCATCAGGTGGGAACCTCCCTTCAACGGTGTTTCGTCTAGTTAGTCCCACGACACCTCCAGGAGGCTAGACAGTGAACACTGGCGTCCCAGAGTCACTCCCCTAACCCACTTATTATTGTGTGTGCTGGTGTCATGTGACTCCATATATCACCAGTAGAAGGTGAGAGGACACTTCAAGTCACCACCAAATTACATCTGCTGTTACCTCTGTGCTCACTTCAGCTGCACGGGGGGAAGTTTGGGCCACAGTGGAGCTGCCATTTGGAGGCTTCACACAAAATGATCATTCTTCTTGAAAGGACATTACCATTGAAACCATTCAGGCCTTGAAACGGCACCACCTAGAGTCCCTTTGGAGCTGGGAGTGGGGTTAGGAGCCCGATCATGGACTGAAATTGCCTCTGGGATGAGAGTTTAAAATATGAGGCCACCTGGAAGGGAAGCTGCCTCTCAGCTCCAGCATCCATCCACACATTTTAAAGAGCTCAGTCTGACACTGCGAGGGGTAATGGAGACCATGGAGACACACACCATCACCACCACCGCCTCTCTCTCTCACACAACCGGTGTTTCACTTTCACAACACGGACTCGGCAGCACACACACAACCACACACGTATAGCCAGGGGAGTTCCCATCCTACCGCAGCGGCTGCTCCACAGGCTCAGCTAAGAGAAGGAAACGCAGAGACGTACAAGAGAGAGTGAAAGATGAGCAAAAAAAAGAGGTCAGCAGAAAGGAGAGAGGTGTCGGCACGCTATCAAACACACAAACAGAGGCCTCCATTCTTATGCTGCGTTCCAGTTCGGCAGGAAAGTAGGGAATTCTGGCTTTAAACTGGGACAAACTTCCAAGGAGGACATGCCAAGAGAGAGGATCACTTTAACGTTCTTATAACTACATTTCATTGAAGTTTAAAAGGATCTGGCCTTTCTCTTCCCCTCAGAAACACACAGATTGTAATTGTTACACGCTAAGTCTGGAATTTCCTGCTTCAAGCTTTAAAGGAAAGCAGCATCTATTTCAAATATTCAGTATTCTGCTGGTCGGCTCGGTGCTTTAAAGGTTCGAAGGCAGACAGTGGAGCTCACCTGAGGCCTCCCCAAGCAGAGCGGTCCTGCCGATGTTGGACAGCAGGTGGTCGATGTTGGGGGCTGGCTGGACGTCCTCCGTGTCCACCGGCGTCTGCAAACACAAAGACAACAACATCAGAGGCTGTTAATCAAAGGGATCTGTTAACTCTCTAAGTTGACGAGTCTATTGTTTGATTAGTTTTAGGGGAGTATTTTATGTTTTTAGTGTTTGTAGTGGACAATAAAAGAACTCAAACTGAATATCCTCGTAGTTTCAATCATAGCATCTGGACTAGCTTGAGTTTATCAAAGACGTTTCACCTCTCATCTTGGATGAAAAGTTAAACGTCTTCGACAAACCCAAGCAAGTCCAGATGCTACAATTGAAACTACGAGGATAACATGACCTGGATGACTGAGAATCCTCACAGACAACTCAAACTGGAGATGTGGTTATCAGCTTAACCCTCTCAACCCTCAAACCCGCCAGTGATCTTAAGAGACACGTCATTTTGACAAGTATCGCTGAAATTATACCATTTATCAGACTCAGAATCATCAGGTTGTCAACTCTCCGATGGTCCTTGAACTACTCCTCTGTCAGGAAGCTTCACCAGATCTCAGCTTAGAGTTGTGATATTTCCAAAATCACTTTATTCCATATGTCTAATTTTAAAATCTATATTGCATATTGATCCCTAAAAGTTCAATTTTGAAGTTCAGTTGGAACCACTACCATCAAAAAAAAAAAAAAGTTTTGTAAAAATGAGTGTCAGCATTGTTTGAATCATGAAACTGACGCTTGATTTCGGTAAAATCTTAAAACTTTATATGAGTTAAAGGTTAAAACTGTCAGAATTTCTTCACTTGTGTTCACATAAACAGGTTTTAAAGACTAGATAACACAAAAATGCTTAATAAGATGGAAATAAAGCAAAAATAAATAGGTTCTAATGCACTCTTTAACCCTCTGAACCTCAAAATCAACTAGCAGGTTCATTTTTATTAGAACCAGAAACTGGAAAAACAGAAGGAACTGTCTGATTTTCAAATCTGCGACGGTTCCTGAAGTACTCATCTGTGACGTGGGGTTCCGTCAGAAAAATGAACCAAATCTAAGTTTAAAATCCTGATATATTTAACATTTTATTACACATCTCATCTAAAAATACACTTGAATTGACTTAAAGACAGTTAATTTGCATTTGATAAACAAATGAAGGCATAAAAATGTGATATTAACCCGCTGAACCCCAAAACTCGTCGCGTTGTCTTTGAAAAATGGCCCGAATTACACATTTTATTGGAACTTTCCGATGGTTCTTGAACGCCTCATCTGCTACTGTAAATTCTCTCCTGCTATTTTTTACTTTTAGTCTTTACTGATCATTTTCTCACACATCAACATGGAACCTTACCTTCTCATCCTTGTCCAGCTCTTCAGTGAAAAACCAGGTGCACTGAAACAATGACAGAGGAAGAGTCATTCAGCATGAGCAGGGTTTAATTAGCTTCATATCTTTACTATATATGATGCTTCACGTGTCTCACATGTTGGATGAGCGTCTCTACTATCTTGTAGCGGTCAGGCATGTGTGTCACCATATCTTTCATGTTGTCCTCAGACGTCCGAACCAGCGTCGGTCCGAACACCAGAGCCAGGTTCCGAGGCTCCATCTAAACAGCAGAGTAACATTAACACCAAAGAGTCTGCAGAGATTCGTTCATATTCTCATGGATGAACTGGAGTCATAAATCCTCGCACCTTGTTTTTATCTGAGCTGTCGGCTACTTTCTTCAGGTGACCCACCAGGAACTTGAGCGTGTGGTAGTAATGGTCTGGGAGGTCTCGGATCTATGAAGCAGAGCAATAACATGCAAATTACAAAACTGATTAACCTGTTTAAGCTGCTGACTTCTGCATCAACCAGCAGGTAAATGATTCTGTTCATACATACCAACTTCTTCATGGTCTTTAGTCTGTCTGATGCGCTTTCCATCCGATTCGCATCGATGAAGTCGTTGTACTTGTCTGTTTAGATGTCAGAAATATGAAAAGAACCCGTCAGGTTGGATGGTTTGATCTGACTGCATGGTGCTACGAGGCCTGTTGGAACACGTCTGGACTTACCGTTGGTGAAAAGTGGTTCTGGGAGTTTCCTGAAGAAAGATTTGAGTAAACTGCTGACAACGTTGAGGTCCTGCCACTTCTGTTGAATAGAGAGGACACAGAGAAGAGAATATTTCACCTTCTGCACACAAAGTTGAATTAAACCTGCAAGTTAAATGGTTTATTCTGGATATAAAGTGCATTGGTGACATGCATTCCACATGATATCATCCACTAACCAGTGTTTCACGTGTTTTTACAACCACTGGCAGTTGCTAATTTGCAATTTCACCATGATACGAAACCAAATTCTGTGTCGACCATCAGGCTGAGGTCTGCAGCTACCACCGAGAGATTAAAGAGCAACATAGCAGCTCATTGTTTTCTTCTACATTCATCAGGTTGTGCAACTAAAGGTGGTGCAAAATGAAAACAATGTGGAAATGCCAAAAACAGTTGGGTGCAGTTCCACATATGTCCACTAGAGGCCGTCTCCATAGACTTTAATGTTAAAATGCCCAAATGTAAAGCAGAAATATGATTAAAGACTGGTGCAAGAAATGGTTTTCGTTCATGACAACTGAACAAGGGGATGAATTTTTATATAATTCATCCGTTTAAATTGTATAAAAGTTTAAAGTCATGCATAATTAAGAACCTTCCATCCAACCACCACTGCTCCCAGTAGACCACACAGTCCAGTACAACATCAATATATTCAAACCTGTGTTATGAATAATTTAACATTTAAAATACTCTAATTTTTTCTCTACATATAGAATAATATGAGCAATATCAGTATTTTTCTCTCAATACTGTTGTTTTCCACATGCAGAGGAGGCTGATAGTGTGTACAACATCAACATTACTTATGTATATTTCTTATAAAACTATATATTTTTGGCACTATATCCCTTTTCTGCTGCAAGTTCCCCTGATGTGGGATTAATAAAGGGCTTATCTTATCTTATGGGACAGCCCTCTCCATCACACTTCCCCTCATTGCTCATTGTTGGATACGGTGGGAGATAGGAGGAGTCGAGCGCTGCCAGTATGGCTGGATCTATCCCTGCATTCCAAATCACATACATCTTCTTCTCAGCGCTTACTATAGCTGCCCTTACTGCTGCTGTCCCTGCATACAGTTGGGACACACTCCGTTGTCATAGTATTGTGTCGATTGCACAGATTTTTGGCTGCAGCTACACAATCTGTACTCCTCACCCAGCCTTCTTGCAAGATTTGGCTTCCTGCTGCTTCTTCCTCTTTCTCAAAATGAAACTTAAGTTGAAGGGTGTTGACAGCATGAATAAGATCCAGTAGTGTCTCAGATTAACAGGCCTACAGAGCAGGACTTTCATTGGAGGAGCACTGGGAGCAGAGCATCACTGCCCCAGTAGGTGATCATGTGTTTTGTGTCTGTCTGTTGTCCTTTCTCACCTCCTCTGCAGGGTTGATGTCCACGCCCTTGTTGAGCTGATCCTGGAGCAGCGACACCATGGCGTTGTTCCCGGGGACTCGGTAGATGCCGGTATACTCCAGACCCATCTCCTCCACCAGGCCACAGCAGATCTCCACGATCATCGGGATGAACTGAGGAGGAAGGAGGACACATGATGACAGAAGGTAAAAAAAAGGAAACATCTACTTTACTGCGTTCAGGTGGAGGTTATTTATTTGTTGTTGCTGACCTTGTTGTTCGCTCCAGGTTGACATTCCTCTAATCGCACACCGAAGGCTTTGGGCCCGGCCTTCTTGGTCTTCTTCATGATGTTGATTCCCCACGGAGACTTGGGAGGGCTGCTCTCATCTGCAGATACAGAATGTAAATGGAATAAT
This sequence comes from Chromis chromis, assembly GCA_900302755.1. Taxonomy (NCBI): domain Eukaryota; kingdom Metazoa; phylum Chordata; class Actinopteri; family Pomacentridae; genus Chromis; species Chromis chromis. The sequence continues at coordinate 8,234 of OMNN01031339.1, read as the reverse complement.
TAATAATAATAATACCTAATTAACCTACAAATGTGGGATCACAGTAGCAGGGACCAAGAAGACTTGGACATCCTTCTTTAAATATACTGGTCGATTACTAAAAATATAAATCAAAGCTGAGGTGGGATTTCAGTCAGTGACATCGTTCAAGTCTGTTTTTAAAACATACTTTGCTTATTTCAATATTATTTGTACCTTTTTGAACACTTCATTAGTTTTTAATACACCTTGTTGCCTCTATTTTCATACCGTTGCACTTTATAAGACTATTATTATTATATCTTACTACTTATTATGCACTTATTAGTGTGTTTTCCTAAAATATAATTAATGTACTGATGTGTATTCATATAGTGGTATACTGTACTTTTCCTTTAACACTGTGCCGAGTATTTCATATACCATGTAGATCAGCGGTCCCCAACCACCGGGCCTCGGACCAGTACCGGGCCGTACAGAAAGAATAAAAAAGTTTTATTTTATTTCCGGCAGAGTCCGCAGGGTGTTTTATTTTGAAAAAATGACTAGCTCGTCTTCCCGTCACTTCCGTCTGTGCTCGTTCCACACTTGACTCATCAATCTGACACCCTGGCAAAATTAATAAAAAACAAAGTCTCTGGGAGCTTCTTTGAAAAGAGGGACAGACCCGGAAAAGTAAATACATATTTAGTAATAAAAAGTAATTTTATTTATTTAGGACACTTTTTTTAAATAAAAAAAAAAAAAGTTGAATAAAAAAAATTGCGCGTGCGCGATGACCAGTCCCTAGAAAATTGTCTTGCTTGAAACCAGTCCGTGGTGCAAAAAAGGTTGCAGACCGCTGCTGTAGAGCATTTGCTCTTTATTTGTGATGCATCTTGGATTTAAATCATTCTTGTTCATATTGTTGTGTTTAATCCATATGCATTTATATTTATAATATGGTTAAAATACTGTAAAAGGAAAACCTGCCTTAGCATTAGCATGGAGCAGTGACAGTATTACCTATTAGTAGAGTCATAAACTAGTATAAAGCTGAATTAATCAGAATTACAGTCAAAACTGAAGTTGAAGTTTAAAGATGAGAATCAATCTCACTTCATATTTCATTGAAAAAAATGTAACACAGATGCCAAATTTACAATGTGCCTTAATAAAAAGAGTGAATTTGAACTTTTAGAGAAATTGTGGCTGAAAACTGGTCTAATTATCTGTTATCTTGAATATTTTTTTTTTTTGGTTTCATTCACAGCTTTTTGCACATCTCAAGCTGTTTATACCAGATGCTTTGCAAACTTGCAGATTCTCAGGCAAATAATTTGCATGTTCCTGCACATTGCAGATACTCTTATTACCTTTTTATCACTTAGAATTCCTTGGACTTGTTGTTAGTTTGCTTTGGAACAAGTCGCCAAATCAACACATCTAATTCCTCAGTTGTGAAATCCTGCTTTGCAATAAAACTCATCCTGATGACCTCAAATTCCATCCTAACAGAACATAAACAGAAGTTTTTCCTGCTCCATATTTAGCCATAAATCCAGTCGGTACGGTTTGATTTTTCTGACCTTTGCCGTCTGGTTTCGGGGATCGAGGGGCTCCGGCTGCGTTCTCCGTCTTGTTGAGCAGGAAGGGAGGCTTCATTCGGGGCATCCTGGGAGACGAGTCTGGTTTGCTGGATGTTGGACTGTAATTGTAATTTATTTATTTAATAGGGACAATGCAATTAACATAGTTTCAGTGCATGGCATGAATCTGATGTGTTGCATATAGAGTTTTAGCTACAGCTAATTCTCAACTCCTGTCCCTAGTTGGGCTTTTAAACAAATAAAACATACAAGATCAAAATCATTTTAAAATTCAAAATACAAGTAACCTATATGAGAACAAATACAGGGGGAGACAGATAGACGAGGAGATCAACATGAAAACTGATTAAAACTGTAAATAGTAAAACATCTGTATTCTGTAGAGCCACAGTTTATTGTTCCAGTGTTAATAACATCTGTGGTCACTTGGAAATATGTTATACATACTGATTCTAGTCTTTTTCACTTTTTCTAAACTAAATAATTAAATAAATTCAACTTTTTCTTTTTCTTTTTAATGACTGATGGCATTCTGACTGTGCCCTAGTGCACAGAGGACATTTTCAGTTCTTGGTTGTTCTGGTTCCATAGAGCTGCATGACTTTATACTGCAGTTAAAACAGGTTTGCAGGAACCTAAAGACAACTGTTCACTTCTTCAGGCATCTTTTTGAGTCGCAAATCAACCCAACCTGCATGTATTTGAACTGTGGCAGGAGAAAACCCATCAGACTCCACACAGTAACATGATCATCAGGAGGCTCACCTTTGTTTCCTGTAGTCATTGAGCTTCTTATTGATGAGGGCCTGTCTGGAGAAGCCGAGCTCCTGCAACAACAAACACATCTGCGTTAGGATGGTGGCACACTTCAACAGATTGACAGGTAAAGGTGCGTCCTCTGACCTCGCTGTCCGTCTTGCTGTTCTCCCTGATGACCTTGATCCAGTCCAGCATGTCCTCCCGGTCCTCCGCCTGCAGCAGGTACTCGCAGAAGTCCTGGGTGGTGAGCCTCAGGGCGTGTTTCCTCTTCGTCTCACTGTATGCGATGTCCACCAGGCAGCCCCGGATGCTGATTGGCTGCTCGTCCTCAGCCGAGCCTCCGATGGTCGCCCCGCGAAGCACCGCCTCCCTCTTGTCCTTGTAGAGGAACAGCGAATGGGAGCGCAGAACGGAGAAGACGCGCTTCCAGGGACGCATACCGCTGCCCACCTTCTGCAAAGAGATCAGAAGTGATGTTGGTGAGTTCTGTTAGAGCGTTCCTGCCTTCTTCAACTCCTAACAATGCTTCCTAGTCTCACCTTTCCCTTCTCTGTGAGGATTTGTTTGAAGTGCAGCCATCCTTCTCTCCGGACGTCGCTGTAGCTGATGTTTCCCAGCTCGGAGGTGGAGTGACGTTTGGAGCGAACCTCCTCCGCTGTGCCGAGGTTGTCCAGAGACTGGAACAGAACATGTCAGTTTGTTGACTCCAACATCCACCAGTCCTCAGATATCCATTTATTGAGATGCTCAGAATGTTTCTGCTGTGATTTTGTGTCAACTTGATGTTTATTCTGAGGCCAGTTTCTACTGAGAGTTTATTTCAACTTCTCTAACTCAAAAACCTACCAGCAGGTTTGAAAGGCATCTTACTGAGACTGGTTTAGGACTGGGTTTAGACTGGCTTCACATTTGGTTTAAGACTGGTTTTAGATGAGGTTTTAGACTGGTATTAGACTAGTTTTTAACTGGTTTTGGACTAATTCTAGGCTAATTTTCAAATGGGTTTCATACTTGGTTTAGACTGGGTTTGGATTGGGTTTTAGACTGGTATTAGGCTTGCTTTTGGACTAGTTTTAGACTGGGTTTAGATTTGGTTATGGACGGGTATGAGGCTAAAACCTAATCTAAACCCAGTGCGGACTGGTTTCAGACTGGTGTTAGACTGGCTTCATACTAGACTGGGTTTAAACTTGGTTTTGGACTGGTTTCAGACTGGTGTTAGACTTGGTTTTGTACTGATTTTACACTGGCTTCGCATTTGGTTTAAGACTGGTTTTAGACTGTTTGTGAACTAGTTTTAACTGGTTTTGGACTAATTCTAGGCTAATTTTCGACTGGGTTTCATACTTTGGTTTCATACTGGTTTTAGACTAGGTTTTAGACTGTTTGTGAACTAGTTTTTAACTGGTTTTGGACTAAATCTAGGCTGGTTTAAGACTGGATTTAATGTTGACTTTGGACTGCTTTAATACTTGATTTTAGACTGGGTATAGATTAGGTTTTGGACTGGTTTTAGACTGGTGTTAGACTTGTTTTTGGATTGGGTTTAGACTGGGTTTAGACTGGCATATTACTTGGTTTTACATTGGTTTTAAGTGAGGTTTTAGACTGTTTTCCAACTGCTTTTTTAACTGGTTTTGGACTAATTCTAGGCTAATTTTCGACTGGGTTTCATACTTGGTTTTAGACTGGGTTTGGATTTGGTTTTGTCTGGTCTTTGACTGCGTTTAGAATTGTTTTTCGACTGGTGTTAGACCGGGTTTATATTTAGTTGTGGACTGGTTTCACACTCAGTTTTGGACTCCTTTATCAGAGCCACAAACTGTAAAAACGGCAAAAAACCCCATCAGATTGTCCCTTGATTACTCACCCATGATGTTCTGTTACATCAGGAAAATTATCCAAATCTATGCTTCAAACCGAGACATTTCATCACAATCCCTTATTTTTTTTGGCATGTCTCATTTAAAAATCTGCCATAAATTCATTTTTCACACTAACCAGATTCTGTAAAAATTAAGAAATTCTGTGCTCCCTTGTGCAGCAGTGAAGCCATTAGTGACTCAGCTGTGACCAACAGTCATGTCACAAGAATTCAATGAATTTCTGACTGAACTGGGCTGAACTTCAGGCTGTGTTTACACAGAGCAGATAGGAGACCAGCATGGAAACTGATTAAAGCTGTAAATAGTAAAACATCTGTAGTCTGTAGAGTCACCATTTATTGTTCCAGTGTTGATAACATGTGTGGTCACCTGGAAAAATGTTGTACATATTGATTCAAGTCTTTTATACTTTTTCTAAAATAAATAATTAAACAAATCCAGAAGACATTTTTAATTCTCTCTCCTTCTAGTCATGGTTGTTCTGTTTCCATAGAGGTGCAGGACTTTATACTACAGTTAAAAACGAGCGAGGAAAACACTTCACAGGAGCACAGACAGAAACTGCTGCCTGGAGTTCAGAGGGTTAACACTTGTCTGCCTCGTATCGTGGCCAAAGGGGTTTTCCAGTTTGTCTTTCCAGTGACACACTTTGACTTTATAGACGTCACCTCTTGCCAAATTACAGAACCTTGCAGCAGATGCATCACCGGTCCAGGCAGACGTCTACGTGCCTGTGTGGCCAAATTTCACCATAAAATCTTAGATAAGATGCAACGCGGTTTCCCTCGTAAAGATAAAAAGCAGATTTAAGAGCCAATAACATGTTCACTTCCTCAACTTGGTTTGGTGTGAGCAGCAGGAAAAAGAGCCAGAAGGAACTGCGTAATCCAAACAACAATAACTAAAAAACTAATACAACATAAAAAGTGATTTAAAAGGCAGCAGGAACAAAACAGTTTGAGTCTATTTGTTCTGCATGTTTGGATCTGTGGGTTTTTGATGGTAAATGACCAGAACATGACGACTGATTCAATAAAACATTTCATGAGGGTCAAAGCTTAAGATAAAAGTCCTTCTCTACACACAGCATGGTGGATTATATTCACTAATATAATATCAGTTTAGCTAAATGTACCGATATAACTGACACTACTGAATCACTTTATGACTCTTCTGCATTTCAGAAACACATCAGAGGTTTTATGACAAAAGTTGAACAAGAACTGAGACCCTTCATTTTAAAACTGAAAGAAAATTCAACAACAACCTCGGGCAGAATTTACACGGATCACTTATTTTAGGTGTTTTTGCAAAGATGGTTCAAAAGCTCTCATCAAAAACTCCTTTAAAAGTCTTTCTGGCATAAAAGGGAGCTGCGGTTTATGGTTGATTTTGCTCCTGTCACATTTTTACTCACTGTGGATTCATTTTTCACTGTAGTATGCACCTCTATGGAAACAGAACAATCATGGCTAGAAGTAGCGACAATTATAAAATGTCTTGTGTGCAGCATGACAAATTCAAATACCATAAACCATCAGAAAGACACAAAAGTAGAATTTCTTTGATTTCTTATTTTACATCAACATGTAAAACATTTTTCCAGGTGTTACTAATACTGGGAAAACAAATGGTGACTCTACACACTGTAGATATTTTACAGTTTTTATTTTAAATGAGTTTCTATATCCGTGTCCTCTCTTCTCTGTGTAAACACTGCCTGCAGTTCAGCTAAAAAAAACTCCCAGAATTTTCTTTTTGTGCCTGTTGATCACAGCTGGTTCAATATGGACTTCCTGGTTGTACAGAGGAGCTCAGAATTTTCTGTTTTTGACAGAATCCGATTACAGTGAACTGTTTGTTTTTCACATAAAAAAAAAAAAGAGACACTTAGAAAAAAGTGATTTGACAAAATAGATCTGGTTCATTTCCTGCATATCACAGATGAATAGTTCAAGAAACCATCGAGAAAGGTGACGATTTGTTCAATTTTTACAGTTTATCTTTTCAATAAAAAGCGTAATCCTGGTTATTTTTAAAAGATAACATGGCGGGTTTGGAGGTTCTGATGGTAAATATCATGTTTTTATGTCTTCATTTGTTAAAAAACATAAGTAAACTATCTTTAATTCAATGCAAGTGTGTTAAATTCAGTCTTTTCAGCTGCACGATGCCAAAAGTTGGTTGCACTTTGACTTTTGTGTTAAAAGCGGACACAAAGTAAGATTTATATGAATAAAGAACTCACCCCATCTGTGAAGAAACTCTTGACTCGTTTTGGTAGCCTCCTGTGGAAAACAACAACACAGTCTAAATGTCTGTTTGCTCACTAAACATATTATATTTTTATTTTTTAGTATTAATAAGCAGAACTCACAGGACTCGTCCTTCCTCTCTGAACGAGTTGAGTCCTTCGTCACACGACTTGGAGCGCTCGGTGGTGATGGCTAGAAGATAGGAGGAACGGCGACTGGATTTAATACTGCCTGCTCGGTGAGAGGATGAATGAGTGGAGAGAGAGAAGAAGAAGAGAGGAGGACAGAGAGAAAGAGAGTGTTGATGCAATGCCAATCACCACAGTGGAGGGTGTTGGATTAGAAGACGATGAGGAGGCAGCAGGAGGTGGAGGAGGAGGTCTGGGGGTTTAATGAGGTGGTGGACGTGAGCTGGAGTCGTGGGTTAGATTGACTGGACTGTTTTCTCACCACTAGCATGCAGGTATGATCTCTGGTAACAAACACCGACATGCATTTGTGCACTCGTTTGAAGTATCATGCAGGTTTTTCCAGTTTAAATTAACACAGAAGGTTTTGGGCTTCATGCACAGCTAGAGAAATAAACAAATCCTCTGAACAAACCTTTATCAAACTCAGCATGCAAACATTTCATACAACACTGCTGAAAACTTCATCTTCAGTCATTTTAGTCTGTTATTGAGTCCTAAAAGTGGAGTTCAGGCAGACTGCTGCACCTGAATCATGAAACTGATGCTTGATTTTGCCTGAACCTTTAAAAAAATTGATTTTTATGAGAAACAGGCTGAGTTTGTCTGATTTTTAAGATAGTTTTCACACTGAAAGACTTTTAAGACGACATAACAGACAAGAAATGTTCGATAAGATGGAAATTAAAGCAGTGGAGAAAGAAAAAAGGCTCATACACTTTTTAACCCTCTGAACCTCAAAACCCACTAAAAAAACATCTATCAGAACCAGAAACTGTAAAAACAGAAAGAACTGTTGGATTTTCAATTGTGAATGAACTAATTAACTCAATCAGGAAATTTAACCAAATCTTAGCTTGAAATCGTGATATTTCAACAAAATTGCTTTATTCTACATGTCTAGATTTTAAAAATCGCTAAAAATAAACCGTTTGCTTTAACTATATTCTGTAAAAAAAAAAAAAATTCTGCTCTCCTCAGCAGAACAGAAAAGTTATTAGTGACTCAGCTGTGACCAACAGTCACATAACAAAAATTCAGTGAGTGTTAGGCTGAACTGGAGGCTGTGTTTACACGGAGCAGAAGTATATAATAGGTAAATATCTATAGCATGTAGAGTCTCCACTATTTTTTGTAGTGTTGGTAACACCTGTGGGCACTTGGAAAGATGTTGCACAGGTGTTTTAAATATTTGTAAAGTTGGAAATTAAAGAAATTCTACGTTAGTTTTTTCTTTTTTTTAAGATCCAGGGTATTATTACTGCACAAATGATGTTTTTCAGTTTCCATAGAGGTGCAGGACTTTGAAAAATGAGCCCATAGTTAATAAAAATGAGAGAGGAGCAAAAAAGACTTGAGGTTCAGAGGGTTAAAATGTAAAACTAGGTACGACAACCAGGCAGGTTCTTTAAAATCTCATGCACGCTTCATGAAACCATCTCTGACATAAATCGAATTGTCCTCTGCATGCAGTGGCGAGGAAGGGGGCAGGAGGGGGAGGAACTCACTGCAGTCGTGTGAGAAGAGCCTAGTGAGGGGGAAGGTGAAGGTTGGGGAGGCGGGGCTGGTGACCACGGC
>OMNN01031337.1:0-12948 GCA_900302755.1 Chromis chromis | reverse complement strand
TTGTCTATGTTTTGGTCTCATGGGACAAAATCAAGGAAAATAAAAAGTGGTCTAGACTTTACCTATGGAAGTAGCATTTTAAACTGACAGTGGATTCTGCTAATATCATTATTAAGTGTGCCAGTACATAAGCACTGAAGCACACATTACTATTCCTCAGGCTTATTCTTAGAGATTCTTCCAACACAGTTTTCGGCATCTAACTTGTTTGGCAACTTTGAGAAAACTCATAACATGTGGCTCAATTGGGAAAGGTGTGCTATGACTTTTGGTAGAGATTCGTTGTACCTTTTTTTTTGTCTTTTTTTTTAACGAAATTCGTAAAAATGTACACATAAATAGTTACTATTTGCAGCATTTTAAATCATTTTAATGACCTGTGATTTAATATATCTTGTGTGATTTTAGAACAAAAAATCCTTTATTTTAAATAGAACGCGTTTAGGTTGCATTTTTCCAAAGCTCTTCACATAATCTCTCTCATTAACTCAGTGGTTTTAGATTAACTGTCTTCCATGATACTGAACTACCCATACTTTGTCTTCTGAAAAAATGTCACCTCCTTCGAGCCGGATTTGAACCAGCGACCTAAGGATGTCCGTTCCTGTCACTCTACAGTCCTCCGCTCTACCAACTGAGCTATCGAAGGGGCTGAAACTCTGTCTGTATGTAGATGACAATGACCTAATCATGACTTATGCTGTATTAAATTAATGGCTGGAATCAACCAAAGAAATTTTGGTCAGCAGAAATTACCTTTTAACCAACTGATTGATCATGAGGACAAAAGGAATCTGTACGTTATCTCTAGATTAGTGCACTCTGCCTGCTAGCCTTATTAGCCTGAATGATTTGTAAATAAACATACAAAGCTAGTATTTGCAGCATATTAAATCATTTTTAAACTCATTAATGTATACTGGTGATAACAGATTCGGAGCTGACCCATATCCGTATGCTTTCTGAAATTACAGCTATAATAGCCAGTGATCGAGCAAATGAACTATTGAGGAATATAACACAGACAAGTTAGCTGCTGTTTTTAGATGATCTGCCATGTTGTTTGTTGAACTGCGATTTACAAACTGCTTTATGCATAGTTTACATTTGACTTTTTGCCTATCCATTTGAGTAAAACGCCGCCTTACAGATGACTTTTTTGACATAATGTCAATTAGTTTGTAGTCGACACTGAGTAAACGTTCAGAAAATGTTAAATAAGTTAGACCTAGCAGTCTCCATTGGGTTGGATGAGTTCAAAGTTGTGAAAATGTAGGGGTGTTTACAGGTAGCCTGTTTCTCCGACCACCAAAAATAATGGATTAATCCAGGAAAGTTATTGATGTAGCGCTTTTCTCTGGAAACACTAGCGATTGTCTGACCAATGAGAATTTGCTTCGATGAGAGTATATCAACCAGCAGAGACACTACAGTCCTGTAACTATAATGCAAATTATTCTCCAATTGTCAGTTTACAACTGGTATTTTATGGTATAATTTTCCTTTGTTTTGCTCAACGGATAATTACTCACTGTTCTCAAGCTGTCGGACCGCTAATACTACATATGTTGTTGTTGTCCAAGTTCTCGAAAAAATGCGGTGAGAAAATTACCATAAGAAGCTCTCGTCCCAAATTGTACCTTTCTTCTTGTGAAAGTCTGTTTCTCCTCCTGCTTCCAAGCCCTTCCTCTCAAATGTGCACATGAATGGGCGTACATATGTGTGCATCTGTGTTCCGAGGTGACACACACATGGTTTTCTCATATCTGTTTTACAGCCTTTTGCTGTGTAACCCTGACCAGTGTCTAACCATCTGTCCTGCTCTCTGGATGCCTGTAATAAGCAGTTACCCCCCTCTGTCCTCCCTGCCCTCCCCCACCGGGGACACTCTCCCCTATCATCACAAAGGTAGCACAAAAACAACAACAACAAAAGTCAAATACAGAAAGTCATCCTGAAAAGTTCTCACAACAGCATGTGATTTTCTTTACAGTATAGGTGTCAGTGTGAGAGTTTGAGAGGTTCAGTATCAGTCGCTCACACTAGAGTACTCTCTCACACGCCTACGTTCACAGGTACACAAGGTCACACACACTGAAGGCGGTTTATTTCATTTCCTTCACACCTTCACACCTGCGTGGCTGACACCGGCCTCGGCGGATGGCTCACGCAAACACACACGTAGACACACACACATATGCTTTCTATACAGTAATGAAGACAAAGCCGCGCATTCACAAGCACTCAGTTATCAAAACGATACAGCTGGGAAACGTTGCGGCTGCAGGGAGGCTCCCATAAGTCTTTGTGAGGAGATAATAACACACACACACATGTACAGTGAAGCTGGTGTGCAAAGGACAAGGTTGGTTTCCTGTGTGTTGCCGTAGAGGTCTGCTCCTTTTTAAACATTGTAAGCATAAGTGTGTTTTTAATGATGGTTCATTGGTTTCTTTTGGCCTGCGTGTGAATTTTGGCATCTGATAATGAATAATATTGAAAATGTGTCAAATTATAGTCATTTGATTTTTATTAGCTGCCAGCTAGTTCTAGGCAACACAAGCTAAAAACATACTAATCTCATTTTTGTCTTGCATTTTTGATTTTTATATATCTTAAGAATTTGGAGGCCATCTTTTCACTGTTACCACCATTACAGGTATCAACACTTTTTTTTTTCTCATGTCTTTGTGTCTTTGCCAGTGGTAAGTATTCACATCCTTCACTTAAAGAGGAAATAAACCAAACACATTTTTGTGAGTTATATCACTCACAAGAATGTGTGTCTGTGTAAAAGACCTGCATGAAAAAATCCTACTTAAGTACAGTAGCAGCAAAATGTAGTTAAAGTATTAAAGTAAGTCCTGGTTTGGTTCTTCTGATTGATATTTTATTACCTCCGCCAAGCGAAGCAGCTGTCTGTTTGTTTGTTTGTCCGTTTGTTTGTTTGTTTGTTAGCAAGATAACTTGAAAAGTTATGAACGGATTTTGATAAATTTTTCAGGAAATGTTGATAATGGGACAAAGAAGAGGTGATTACATTTTGGTGCCCCCACCCATCCCCCCGAATTATATTCGTCATTAATTGGACCCAAATATCCATCGCCGCGGTTAAATTTTTAGCGTTTAGCGCCATGCACCCGGCTCACGCCCACCCCCCACACAACCCACCCCATCCCACACAATCTACACACCCCCACAAACAAAGATTTATTGAAATTAGTGAGAAATTTAAACACTCATAGACTGCATTGTATTTTACAGTGTACCGACCATCATGTACCTAAAACTGCCTAACATCACTAAAGTCTCTCCATTGGTTGATTAAATCCCTAAAACTCATCTATGTGTATCAGAGTTACACATTTAGAAGTTTTACCATAAATACAATCCCTCCCTGCCTTAAAATGACTTAGATTCTGTGCTGTTGCTTCCTTAAACGTGCATATCTATGAAGTCCACACCTTTTTTCATAACCACATAACTGCCACTAGATAGAACTACTTTACACTAGATGATGGCATGATGTTTGAAACCAGTTTTGAAGAATAATAATGATACAGAAAGCTCCACTCTGCAAGTTGACAGGATTGGTTTGTTAGTTTTGTTACTTATGAAACCCTGGAAGTCTGTTTCACTGCAGTTTGAAGGTGGAAATGCTCAGTCATGGTGCTGACTGATGATTTCATTCATGATGTGCCTTCCAGCATATAAAAACACCATATGGGCATGTTAATGAAGTTTTAAAAAATAATTTTCAGAGATACAAACTTGTATCTGCAAACAACAACTCTTAGACATATACACATTATACTGTATGCATACATGCAGGAGCTAAGGAGGTGTTAATAGGAAGGGAGTACGTCAGAGTTAGTATATGTCACATAAATCTATAGATAAACAGTATCTTAGGCCAACAAAATAAAACGTGTGCCTTCGAGGCAGCCTATTAAAAATCAAAGCTTGGAGATGTGTTGCCCGGTAACCTGCTAAATAGAGTGTCTGGTTCTGTGCAACTGTTCAGGAGTTGGGTGTCGAATTGCGTCGTCTGAGCCGAACCCAGGATACTTAACATACTGTACTGCATGTGTGTGCATGTGACTGTGCTGAGTGTGTCTTTACATACATGAGTGTGTGTGTTTGACTGAAGTGAAGTGAGAAAAGGCAAGAATTTTTCAATGAGGACATCTGAAACTCTCCTTAGGGTGTTAGCAGGCTTAGTGAATCTTTCCGAACCAAATTTGATGACAGAATTAGGACTGTGTGCTATCTAGGGCTGAGCGATATATAGTTTCATATATATTATATATATAATGTTTCATTTCAGTCGATACTGACAATTATTTATATTTTTTATTGACCTACAGTATCTGCAATAAAGAAATGTTTAATTTGGATTTAGCCACTTTATTGATCAAAGCACACAGGTAATAATTCTAATGTCAACACAGCAACGAAAAGCACACACGAATACATTTGCATGCATAAATACAAATAATAAATCAAATTTAAAAAATGATCTTACAATAGTGAACATTACATAAAGAAAGCAAAGCTACACGGAGGGTGACCAGAGTGAACCTGTTGCACCCACTAAGGTTAAGGTGGTTGGCCTGGACTGGGTTCACTGAATGAAGACCCCACGCTGCTCTCTATGCACCCTGACATGAAGCCCATCAGCCCTGGCCGTCAGGAGTGCGTTGCTTAGCGAGAGGTGGTGGGTGTTTTTCGATCCCGAAGACCATCTTGCAAAGGGCGCAACCACTAGAGGCCCAGGTGGCTGCAGACTAGCATGCCTCGGGAGACCTGCATTGAAGCCACACTGTTTATGAACCAGTAAGGAAATACACTTTTGGTTTGTTCATGCAACTGAACTTTTTGTTTTTGTTATGTGATTTCATGGTTTGCATCTGATGCATGTTAGTGAACTTATCAAACATTCTATCAAAAATGTTCTTATTGCTACTGATTGAGTGGTATGTGCCACTATTGTTTCATTGCTGAGGTCTAGTGCTAACAAACACATACATCCAAATTGTTGTAGCTTCCAAAGTTGGTTGTTTCATGGTTTTAGGGACATTTCACAGGTGTAATGCTGCACTATGCTATGATTTTTGCATGTATCTATATAAGCCATCATCCTCATAATGCTGTCTTCCCCACTGTGGTCTGTTAAAACACTGGAACCCATTCCTAAGGGCTTCTCAAACTGTCGAGGTTCAAATGTGTCCCAATATCCATACTTCCATACAATGTACTACACCAGAAAAAGATCTAGTTTCCCAATACATAGTATATCAAATTTAGCATGCCAAAAATACCCAGATGTCCTACTACATCCATTTTGAAGTTTGCAAGCCAGCAAGCTTTTCTGGCCATTTTTGACCCACAATCTTCATCATCGACATATGATGCTCAAAGTTCATGGCGCCTTATTATGGCGAAGTAATATGTCCAAATTGTATGCATACTGCTTGAAACAGTACATACTTTGTGAGGTGCAGCTGTAGTACGTACTTAAAGCAGATGATGATCAAAAGAACAAATATGACGAGTTGGGAGTAACACTGGGCTAGAATAACTGCTGGCTGTCCTACTTCTGACCAGATGTTGCTTTTATTTGTAGACTGAAGGAGAGTGAAGGAGATAATTATCCATTTTCTGCCTGTTTAAAGAAAAACTGTGAAAACTGAATCAGAAACACATGATTGCTGAAAACCTGAATGCATTTCTTTTTTGTAGTGACAATGTGTTTAGTCTGTTGTGCACCGTTGTGAGTGTGTGTGTTTGTGTAACACACGTGTTTGGTGCTAATCCCTGTCCTTGCTCAGCAGTCACACACTCTGAGCTGTTTGTCCCCTGCGAGCTACAGTAGCTCCTTCAGTGTGTTTGTGAGCCTGTCGAACTGAATACAGTAAAGCCTCTCCACTGTAATCACTGATCAATACTAGTGATCAGAGGCCATTTATCAATACCGTTCCATCTGCTACCATTTGGTCAGAGCAAATAAACACCACACACACACACACAGCAGATGCTAACAGCTGCTCTGTGTTTTTAACAGCATTATACGAATAATTTCAAGATATAAGCTGATTAAAAGATACGCCTTTAAAAATACACTCGGATACACAAACAAATGACAGACAACACACACACTCGGGCCTACAGTATGAACACATCATTAATGCGTTGAGCCGGATGTTGCTGTGACCTCTCTCTTTTTAGGCCTGACCCCAGCAGATGACCCTGGAGAGGGATTAGTCTCTGATTCGCCTAATTAACCCCTCTGCACACTGCTCAGAGTGGAACAGCAGCTACAACAGCCTGCTATATTTATACTATCTTTTCCTTTTATGTTTGGTTTTTGTTCAGTGAAAGCCTCCTCCAGTTTTAATTCTCAAATAGAAAACAGAAAAAGAAGAAGAAGAGAATTTTCCGAGCTATTTCTTTGCCCCAAACCTGCAAAATCCATCCTCACTTCCCCAACAACTCTACCTAACTCTGCTTCTTAACCCTGCTTCCAAAAAGTTTTCCATCCACCTTGACCCGTCCACTAATACTCCTCTGGCCCCAGCTAACCCCTCTCTAATCCCAGCGAAGCCTAAACAAGTGTATTTTGACTGTGGAGTTTGCAGAAAGGAAGCAGAGGTTGGATTTCCACAGGAGTTTTTAAACCGACAAAAACATCCACAGCGAAATCTGCGGAAATGAGCCCGTTAACATAACACACACATGCAGACACACACTGAGGTTAAAGAAAAAAAAGGGGGTGATCAGTCAGCTTCTATTATATACACACTGGTAGAAAAATATCCAAATAATTTAAATGAATACTGAATGATTGGTATTGAAGCTTTTAGCAGGAGGACAGCTGGTATTTTAGCACATCATCATTCAAAAGACCTGCAAAACCCACAATATTTTGTTAAAGAACTTGGAGAATAGTCAGAAAATTGGTGTTTTAGTCGATAATGTAGATTTTGTCACTAAAATTCAGTTGAAGTGATGTCTCACTCCCAAGACATCAGAAGCCCTTGAAATCACATTTGAACACACTGGGTACCTTTATTGCCATTTTTCAATATATGAAGTGGTTTGATTGACCTATAAATTTACCTGAACATCAGAAATGGACACATTGAGGCTGCAGCCATTTTTTCTCACCTGGTTGTTCCCACTAATGTTCTTTTCAATCCAACATCATGAGTGCTTAATGGTTAATGGTGTGAAAGTGTAAATTTTAACCAAAACTATGAATGTGGGTGCTTCAGTAGAAAGCAACTGGACTTCTCTTTTAGGTTCTTGAAGACGTTTCACCTCTAAAACAGAATAAACAGAACGGAACCAAGTGATAACACCTATTTCTTGATTATAATTACTTATGGATGCACTTCAGACACCACAGATGCATACGAGTTGTTGTTGTTAGTCTGCTTGGAGCAATACGACAAATACGCAGTAGATTGACATTTGCGTATTTTGCACATGACCACCACTTCTATTACTGTCCTTGTAGGACTCTTGTAGACTTGGAAAGATGATGGAATTTACATTACTTCTACAGTGGTGGACACTCATGTCCAACCTCCTCATGCTGCTCTCTAAACTTGAAAGACTCTTATGGGTCTGTCAGATTTGAAATTAAACACTTTGCAATTCTAACATTGATGCTAATGGCAGAGAAAAACTTTGTGTGTATCTCAGCAGCTTTGGCGAAACAGCAGTTTTTAATGTTTTGGGAATAAGAACAGGTTGGTTATCGCGCTGATAAGTCTTTGATAAGTGATACTGTGCTGTAATACAGCAGAGTTCATTATTAGTTTGTTGTGATGTACATCCATGTCTAGTTTCAGCCCCTTCGATAGCTCAGTTGGTAGAGCTGAGGACTGTAGTGGGATAGAAACAGACATCCTTAGGTCGCTGGTTCAAATCCGGCTCGAAGGAGGTGACATTTTTTGCAGTTAGTGGTTTGATCTCTGGTCAGCAAGACAGTTAATATCAAATTTCTCCTGATTGTTAGGCCAATATAATGGATAGTAAGTAGCTGCAGTTGGGAATGAGAATCGTCTTGGAACCACATACACCGATCAGCCACAACATTATGACCACTGACAGGTGAAGTGAATAGCATTGATCATATTGGTACTATGTGGTGTTCTGCTGGAAAACCTTGGATTTTAACATCCGTGTTGATGAGACTTAGAAACCCAAATAAACATTGTGCCAGAACAAGCACATTCCCACATGCAAATGTTATGCCTGATCGGTGTATATACCTGTGCATTTTGTGCATGCACATTACTACTGGGCATGCTCATTACTACCCCTGTAGGACTCTTGCACATTTATGAGGATTACGTAATTATGTCACTTGGACAGGAGTGAGTGGACCCTCATGTCCTTGCTGATGCAGAAAGTATAACACTGACCTTATGGCGCCAACACTCGTCCAACCTCCTCGTGCTGCTCTTTTAGACTGGAAAGACTCCTATATGTCTGTCAGTGTCAATTAACACCATGGGCACTTTGTGTATCTCTAAAGCAACTAGCAGCTTTGACAAAACTGCAGTGTTTGATGTTCTGGAAAGAGAACAGGTTGGTTGTTCTGCCGAGTACAGATGGATTAAACCACTGTTTTGCTCTCTGCTGCTGACAAACTGATATAACTGATACTGAGAGTTAGTGCATTCTTGTGCACCTACACTCAGCATTTCAGTGCCTTCGATAGCTCAGTTGGTAGAGCGGAGGACTGTAGAGAGACAATAACGGACATCCTTAGGTCGCTGGTTCGACTCCGGCTCGAAGGACATTTTCTGTGGTGGTTTGATCTCTGGTCACACTGACCACATGCCAGGAAGACAGTTATTCTCAGGTTTCTCAAAAATAGTTAGGCCGATGTCTTAAAGAGTAGGCAGATTGAATTTGTTGTGTGAATCGGCCATTCATATACCAGTACATATATCAGTAATTGAAAAACAAACAGACCTGGAAAGCTTCCTGTCCAACTCTCTCCTCTGAGTGTCATGTGTGTTCTCGTCTATTTTTGTGAACATGTGACAGTCCTGCTTCTGTGACTTTGCCCTGTAAGACCCTGACTTCTATATTGTGTTACATCTGCTTTTCATCGCCTTCAGATACGCCTCGACTCCAAAATAGAAAGGCCTCTATTTTTAGTTTTTTTTTATGAGCCTTCATTTTATTGTGTCAGCAGCAGGATGGACTCTGTGAGAAATCTCAAATTGTAACTTGTTTAGCTTGAGACATAAATGATTTGCTTAAAGCACAGTTGATTTGATGGAATCAGAAATCTTTGTTAGTGTTTCACACACAGGAGAACAAATTATAGCTTCCAGATTCCAGTTCTAATGGTCAGTGCTGCAGCATTTGAAGTAATGTTACAGGTGTGGCCTATTTCCACAAAAAGCTCTCATGAGTGGAACTGCATGTTATATTTAATACAAAGATATGATGAGTGATTTATGTTTGTCAAATTAAGGCTTTCTTTAATCAAAACATGCATGTCCCTAACAAATAAGTTAGTTGTAAATAATACATTAAACAAAAGCATTTTCTACCATTTATGCTGCACATTCGTGTTTCACATTTTGCATTTGACTGTTTGCTCATCAGTACCTCAGATATTGTATTTCTACAGTAAACAGACAGGTCTTTGGGTTGAGATTCTTTATTTGTATGTAAATATTTAGAGATTCATAAAAGGGGCTTTTTACAGATTTTTTCAGTTTTGTTAAATTACTACTAACTAGTAAAATCACAGTATGTGACAGTAAAATCAGCCTACTTTTTTACTGTATTTAAATCAACCAAAAATATTGTTATTTTGATAGATATTTGTCATTATTTGATAGAAAAATTATACATATTAAGGACTGAAAAAATTTAATAACTTGACAGATAATATATAGTAAAATCAAAGAAAAAGATTCATTTACATGTTGACCAAAACTGTAAATGTAATCCACATTTATTTTTACTAATGTTAATTTCTTTGTTTGTTTGTTTTTACAACATTTGACCTGTAGAATTATTACACCATTTTCTGCTGTATTTAAATCAGCATAAAATAAGAAAGACAGAATATTTATATCAAAGATTGAAAAATGTTTTTTTTCTTTAACAGATTTTCCCTGTTTTGTTAAATTACAGATAATGTTCAGTAAAATCGCAGAAAAAGGGATTCATATTACAAAAACAAAACCAGCCTGAAACTGTCCATATAAAAATCTTCATTTTTATAAATGGTAATTCGTTCTCAGTGCGGCGTCTGCAGTCATGCTGTCGTTGTATCGGTCCGTTGTAGTGAAGAAGGAGCTAAGCCGAAAGGCGAAGCTCTCGATTTACCAGCCAATCTACGTTCCTACTCTCACCTATGGTCATGAGCTTTGGGTCATGACCGAAAGAACAAGATCCCGGATACAAGCAGTCGAAATGAGTTTCCTCCGTAGGGTGGCTGGGCGCACCCTTAGAGATGGTGAGGGTGAGGAGCTCAGTCACCAGGGAGGAGCTCGGAGCAGAGCCACTACTTCTCCACATTGAGAGGAGTCAGTTGAGGTGGCTCGGGCATCTGTTCCGGATGCCTCCTGGACGCCTCCCTGGGGAGGTGTTCCGGGCATGTCCCACCGGGAGGAGGCCTTGGGGAAGACCTAGGACACGCTGGAGGGACTATGTCTCTCGGCTGGCCTGGGAACGCCTCGGGGTCCCACCAGAAGAGCTGGAGGAGGTGTTTGGGGCGAGGGAAGTCTGGGCATCTCTGCTTAGACTGCTGCCTCCGCGGCCCAGACCCGGATAAGCTGTAGAAGATGGATGGATGGATGGGACCTGTGTGTATGATAAGGTGCTATATAAATGAACTGGCTTGTTTGCATCTGTTAAAAACAAGTAAAATGTTAATTTGTAAAGTAAAAAGTAATTATACCTGTCAGTTAAATGTAGTGGTGTAATAAAGCACAATATTTCCTACAAAATTACTCCTTTGTATTTCATCTTTATCCTTTACCTCACCTTCTCTTACGCTTTCTTATTTTCCCCTCTCTTCTCCATAATTATCTTTCCCCAAAAAGACGCCGCCCCCTTCTCCACCTCCCTCACCCCGTCACCCCCGCTGTCACTTTCCTGCAGCACCACAACCTCCTCTGTTCTTTTTCATCCAACTTTCTCTTCTTGTTGAAGGTACTCTGGTTTGTATCAGTTATGGAATCTACTTGTAGAAATATCTGGCCTCTTGCTGAGTAGGTTTGACAACTTAAAAGGCCTTTTGAAAGGGGTCTTTATGCGGTTACATTTAACATTTAACTTCTTTCCGGACATGTCTCCTCTTTTAGCAGGAACACACATTTTTATCAGTCGACAGTCAACTTTTAATTCCCCTATAATGAACACAATTTTATTACTGTTTATGGAATTTGGAATCCAGGATCAATCACTGACAGATTTCGAAAGAATGTTCTTTGATCCCTGTGGAGTTTGGACAATTTGTTGAAAGTATTATTCTTTCAGCTTTCTTCGTCTTTGCTCTCTTCAACAGCTAAATGATCCATCATTCAGTTTAAACACTGTGACTGTTTGTTTGTTTGAAAAGAAAAAAGAAAAAAAAAGATAAAACCCTCTCATGCTGTTTGGCAGATGCCTGTTGAAGGGCCACAACTGAAACACTGTGTCCCTAATAAACTCTGAACTCTCAACCTTTTCGTTCTCATTGGAGGGCAGAGCGGAAAGAGCAGGCAGAGATTCGTTATTGCTTAAATATTGGGATTGCAGTTCACCTTCTCAACCCATGTGTCCTGACATTCCTATGTTGCACTCAGTTGTTGAAAAGCGATAGAAACAGCCGTGTCATGAAAAAAACAGAGAGCTGGACAGAAAAGTTCAAACCTTGACTCTTTCCTCATCTTCACACATCTGGCCAATAACGACATAAAGGGGATGTAACTGTGGTGTCGGTTTCACAAAGTTACATAAATGATTGGACACAGTGCTCTCAACTCCGACGTCAAAAAGGTGAAGGGGAGGAGGTTTCCCACACCACTGGGCAACCCATTTAGCACCTCTGATGAGGAGTACTGACTACTTTACTTAAAGATTAATGGGCTTAAAGTGGCACAGACACACTTTTAATGGGACCGTTCCACTTTTTTTTCCAAAAAAATGTCTGCTATAATAATAATTTGCAAGATCATTTGTAAGAATAGTTTGTAGTCAAATAAAGCACATGGTAATTTTATAATCCAGCAATACGTATTTCAGATTCCCGTGGCTTCCATCAGAGCAGCACTTTTGTACACCTGTGTAATTTTTTGCCAAGTAATAAAGCTGCAAGACTTTTTTCATTTCAGATAAATGTCTTGATGACTTCCAGATCCCTTTAAGTGTAGTTGAGTTTTTAAAGCTTCAAGTCCTATTTTACCTACTTGAAGCCCTTTATTAACGTGTCTGTGAAGATTCTCAGTCATCCAGGTCATGGTTATCCTCGTAGTTTCAATCGTAGCTGGTTGGGAGTTCCAGATTTTGTACTCTTCAGGCTCCAGTCTGCTGGGTGAGTGTTTCCCCTCCCTCATTATGCGAGTCGTTATGTCCTTCCCTCTCACAATGGGTTTAGTTAGGGCCCTTTGTGGCCAGGGGTGAATGGTGTCAATGAGGGTCGTTAGGTCCTTCCCTTTCACAATGGGGTTTGTTAGGGTCCTTTGTGGCCAGATGTGAACGGTGCCAATGAGGGTCGTTAGGTCCTTCCCTTTCACAATTGGCTTCATTAGGTCCCTTTGTGGCCAGGTGTGAACTGTGCCAATGAGGGTCATTAGGTCATTCTCGCACACAATGGGGTTTGTTATACCCCCTTTGTGGCCAGGTGTGAACGGTGCCAATGAGGGTCATTAGGTCATTCCCTCTCACAATGGGGTTTGTTAGGGACCTTTGTGGACAGGTGTGAAT
>OMNN01031335.1:0-12055 GCA_900302755.1 Chromis chromis | reverse complement strand
GACATTTGGGATTGCCATTTCCATGAGGGAGTGTTATTGTTCTGGGACAATGTTTATTTGGGTGTCTAAGTCTCATCAACATGGATTCCAGAATCCAAGGTTTTCCAGCAGAACACCACATAGTACCAATATGATCAATGTTATTCACTTCACCTGTCAGTGGTCATAATGTTGTGGCTGATCGGTGTATATATCTGTAATTAAAACACCTAATCAAGGTCTTACTGAATGTAGCAAACTTAACATTTCTACTACAGATTCACTCAAGTCAGTGCCTGATTCAAGTCTTCCCTGTGTTTTCCAGTTGTGGATCTGGTGTATTGGCGGAGCTTGAGGAAGACCGGTGTGGTGTTCACGGGGCTGGTGATGGGTCTGGCCAGCCTCTTCCAGCTCAGCGCCATCACAGTGCTCTCCCACATCTGCCTGGGTATCATGTGCCTCACCTTCCCCCTCCGTCTTTACTATAAACTGCTGGAGCTGCTGCGCTGGAACCCCGGCGTCCACCCCTTTCAGTGAGTCCACCAATGCAGACATCTGCATGTTGTTTTTTTTCCCCAACTTCCAAGCCCACACTGGATCTTTTGTGGCAGAAAAATGCTGCTGCACTGCTCTCTATGGGTCAAAGCAATAAAGCATGTTGCACCTTTAGCCATTGGAGGACTTGATTTGAGCCTGGTGTTCTTAAAGTTGTGTTTGTGTGACTTTCAGGTCGTATCTGGATCATGACGGGTCCCTGACAGACAAGGAGACGGTGATGCTGGTGGAGGAGGTGGTGCTGCTGATCGCATTCGCTGTCTCAGAGATCAAACGGCTTCTTTTCATCGACAGCATGATTGACTCTATTAAGGTCTGAGTATCTATTATATATGTATATGAACTTATTCATAAAGCCTTTATGTCGACCCTATAAAGCTCGAAAATCATTGGTAACAAACTATCTGCAGCCACTAATGTGTAGATTTCTAAATGATATAACTGACAGAAAAATACACAACTCTACCAGCTGCCTTATATTTACTGTAGGTACATGTTTGTGTGAGCATAAGCAACTTCACGCAGTTTTAAATCAACCTAAAGTTTGTTTATATTTTGTATATTTTGGTTTGAATCAGCAAACCTACAGTACTAAGATTCAAATATCACTACACACCTCTACTGTGGCTCTCTCCATCACTGTGCTTTGTTTGTCTGAATGAAGCCATGAGGAACATTAATGTAAACATGATGTATGCCGTCACTTTATCGGATTGATGAATCCAGCAATGTTACATATCCCACGTCTGAAAATAAGTACATTTAAGAGCCACATATTGGTGTTGATTCTCAGAGGGATCAACAGTACAATCAGCTCCTTCACATTACAGAGAGACATTTGTTGACACAGTGTTACTCATAATTCAACTTTTCCCGTGTTCTCTCTCTCTCTCAGTTTGTCGGGCTCCTGTATCTGCTGACCTACGTTGGCATCCAAATCAACGGTCTGACTCTGGTGATAACTGGTGAGTTGCATGTTTACGCCTCACACTTACTCAAGTCCCTAATTTCCTCCGACTGTGTTTCTTTGCACTCCGACAACAGAGCAGGTTGTCAGGCTGACACTGCCTCCTTCCAACGATGACTCATGACTGTTTCATTATCTGCCACCTCAGTGGTGAAAGTGTGATTAGGTTTAGGCAACCAAAAGCACTTGGACATGGTGGCAAAGAAAGTAGATTTGGCAGGAGAGGGGACACAAACCTCAGTCTCCTGTTTCAAAGTCACATAGATCATGTCTCTGATCATTCACCCTGACCTCACAGCTAAAGGTCCATTCACGCAGAGACAGGTTGCATTCAAATATTATTTTGTAAACTATGTATTTACAAGGAAGAATGTATTTCACAAAATAAAACATCCCTGCAATGTTACTTAAGTAAAAGTTTAATACAAAATACAAAAATACTCCATTACTTAAGTAAGTATTAGCAGCAAAATGTAGTTAGAGCATTAAAGTAAAAGTGCTGGGTTGCTCCCTCTGATGTATATATTTTTGGGGACGGTGCTGGCACAAAGTCCCTGGGCTACTGATCGGAAGGTCAGAGGATCGAACCCCCACTACAACCACTGTTGGGCCCTTGAGCAAGGCCCTTAACCCCTCCTGCTCCAGGCACGCTACACCATGGCTGACCCTGCGCTCTGATGCCAACTGGGATATGCGAAAATTGAATTGCCCCCTGGGGACAATTAAAGTTTCTAAAAAAAATTTAACAAAGTATACAGACTATCATTAGATCATTAATGCTGAAGCATCAGTGTGTCAGCAGCACGTTACTGTTGTTTGAAATACTTTACAGTTTAATATAAACTGACATCTGATAAATCTG
Source organism: Chromis chromis (assembly GCA_900302755.1). NCBI lineage: Eukaryota > Metazoa > Chordata > Actinopteri > Pomacentridae > Chromis > Chromis chromis. The sequence goes on along the minus strand of OMNN01031335.1, from coordinate 9,692 downwards.
AGGGGTCGTCACATGATTAATGAGAGAGGAAAATAGAAAATACACAGTTCTGTTTTCAGTTTTTGGACTTTTTCTCTTTTCTCTACGTTGGATCATTTGGACATTTACTGAAATGAAACTATGAGAGAAATTTAGAGGGAAAAATCACTATTTGGTGGCGAGTAAGCCAGACTACACACTGTCTTTTATAAGATGTCAGATCAAAAAGGTTGCTCTAATCTATAACCATGCGTCAGATTTTTAAAGCTTGTTATATTATTCTTTGTGTAAAATCTTCCCTTTGAAATATAGTGAAGTAATTAGACAAATATACTTAGTTACTTTCCACCACTGCAGAAATATGCAAACATAGTGAAGTAACATAGATCCTTTGTCTTTGCTTTGCAGCTGTGATTGTTATTTTCTCCCTTCCTCTGTTGTACAAAAAGCAACAGGTGAGTTTCATTTGATTTTTACATGAAAATGGTTTAACAAAGTGATGAATATGAGTGCATAAAATGTTTTTAAGAAGTTCAAAATATACAGAAGCTAGATACAGGCACTGACCTCAATTATTTTGGTGACAGGTGCGGATAAGACGGTTGGTCAGAGCGGTCAGAGCTTTTGTAAAGAAAATCAAAAATATGTAAGTAATCTGCTCTCCATATGATTATCAGGCTAACAAAATATCTCTTTACATTATATTGTGCATTGTGATGCCCCTGTTTTGTTGCAGGTGCCTCGGCCTGTATGAAACGGTGAGACCCTCCGAGGCCCCTGCATCCGCCCCTAAACCTGCAGTAGCAGCCGCCCCCGCCACCAAACAGAAAGCCAAGTCAAAGTAACTTGTTGGTCGCACGTTTGAAAGCACCCCAGGATTTGGGATTTGGAAAATGTTGGAATGGTACATCCTCTGTGGGGCCGCTGGAGGGGCAGCTCATTTCCATTTCCCCACCGTGATGTTTGTTTATGGGAGCAAGATTTAATTGATCCTGACAGCTGAAACAAGGCTGCCATTCACTCAAGTAGAGGCGGGGGAATTTTATTTACTGAGATGCTCTCTGTGGGCAGCGTTTAATATAACCAGTTCACACAGTCATCTGCTGCAAGAAGGGCCGACAGAGAATATCACTGTTTTTTCTTCGATAACAAGTCTATTTTTACATAACTAGTGAGCACTGTGTTCCTGTTGAACTGCAGAATTATTCATCACGAAACACTGAAGCATTATTGCTGCCTTCATTATTTAGCGTCCTTCAATGTTGGCCGGTTAAAATAAATCTGACATGAACATTATTTTCCATTAATCAGCATTAGTAGTGTTGTTCAAGTATTAGGAAAAGCTTTCTAAGCAGCAGCTACTTACAACTTTTATGAGGCTCATAGGAGAAATAATGAGAGCATTGTCCTCTGCTCTTCATGCTAATCGCATTTAATTAGGAACAAACAGTGACTTCATAATGCTCTTACAGCAGTTTGCTGATTAAAAGTACAAAGAGTAACAATAAAATGACGCTTAACAAGTGAGAGGAATCTTGACTGTCCTCAGCAATCCACCTGAATTATGACACATTTATAAATTTGCAGATAAGAGTCTTTGTTTCTGCTTTAACAGTTTGGCTGTTAATTTAAACCTACAGTAACAGTGGAGACACGCTGAACAACAATGCTGATATAGACTGTATATGAAAGATGGTTGTTTAGTTGTAGTGACTGTGGCATTACCAGTTGGTTTTTGAATCACTGTTTTGAAGACTCAAGCAACCTGTCGATCACAAGGTAGCCACACCCTGAAGTACCTGCTTTATCGTCTATTTTTCTCTAAATGGGACCAGAATTTACAAAATGAACATCATGCTGTATTGAAGAAGAAGACATGAAACTGGCGATTGAGATTATAAACTTAATAGGAAACTGTTTACTGAGCTAATTTGACAAGTAGGGTCATTTTCTCAAAGACTCCTATGCAATTTGACTTGTTTTTGCAACCAGACTAGTCACCCCCTGCTGGTCATTAGAAAAAATGCAGATTTAAGTCACCTCCTCATTAGTGTGACCAGATGTAGACTTTGGGAATAAGCCTGCCATTTCCTTCATGCATTTCTCCTTTCAGTACGGGAATCAATAATCCACAAATTGCAAATTTTTTGTTTTGCTGAAGTCCGTGCGATAAAGCAAACCAATGAATTCCATTTTAATGACAATACTTGGCTCATTGCATTCAACGGTTTCACCAAAATGATTCCACTGTCCCCATTTTGCAAGGGGCATCGTCACTGTTTCCTGGGCTGAACAACGTCCAAGACGATTGTGATTGGTTTAGAGATATGCAAGCCAGAGCGTTTTTCCCCACCTAAAACGGAATGATAATGAGGTGTTTCTGCAGCACTGACACAGCAGTGTGGATACAGGTCTGGCTATGTGAAACTACTTAAGCACTGGCTTCACTCTTCAAACATAGGGGCTACATCCATCTTTTACATACAGTCTGACTGATATATCATCTAATTTTTAAGTTGATATGGCAAATCTTTTAGCAAACAGTTGCTTATTTTTACATAGAGATGCAAAACATTAAAATTCATTTGGAGTTAAAGTAAATGTAAGTGCAATATTCGCTCTTTTTTTTAGCTCTGTTTTTGGTCTCCACCAGCACGGCTTTTTAGCTGCTAAATGCTCCATTAGGTTTGCTGGCTTGCAGTTAACTTTGTCTCTCTAGTGTGTGATGTAGAGGTTTGAGCTTTTATAACATTTTCCTTAAAAACAGCTGTTTGCTATGCCTGAACACGACACCACAATACTGGTGACAATAAACAAGTTGCAGCCTGTAAAACACAAAAAATTAGCTAAAAGACGATAAACTGCTCCGAAAAGCAGCAGATTTGGGTGATTATTTTCTGTAGGTTTGTCAGTTTGTGTGACTCATTTTATGTAAACATGTGATCCATTATTAATAGTATAAAACACTGAGTATAGCCTCGAATAGTATGAGCTTGACGGAAGGTGTATTTATTCTTCACGTCGCTCTTTCAAACATTCATGTAGCAAAAGAACAAGAGATACATTTCAAGTCATCATCGTGTTTGCATTAATTTGCTCTTCCATTTGTCCTAGTTTCATCTCTTAGCTCTAACTCACTAAACTAACTACATAATTAACCATTCTAATAAGGACACAGCACCTCCACTCTGCTGGATAATTGTGTGAACTAGATACATCATAAACTGCCTTCAGAGGACATTTCAGTTCATATAACTGTATTACACCACTTGTAAGATATTCACTGTTATTGTCAGACAAAAAGATAGTTTAATGTAACAGAAGGGGTCAGTGGAGTCATCTTGCGAGGTCATGTCTCGCTTTCAAAAAGCCAGCAGATAAAGCAGCATCGCAACAAGCCGCTGACAGGTTGTGAAGAGAAAAGAGCTTGAGGGGCAGTTTGACAATGACGTGGAGGTCACTGGTAAATACAAAGACATCCGCTTAAGGAAGCCATTAAATTCCATTCCTATTCCGCCTCCGGGGCAGGAATATCATGGAAATATCAACACACTGAAGGTAGAATAATGGCATCAAGAACTTTCTCTTTTGTCAGTTGTGGTAATTTAATACTTCCAGTGAGGATCTGGTGTTTGCATCAGTGCAGCTGGTTGCACAACTCCATGTCAACATTTTCCAAATCAACCAAACAATTCAAGAATGTGGTCAAATCTCCTTAAAATTACACGGAGCACCTCATTAGGCAAAATACTTTCACTGCAGTGCAACGGGAAAAGGTTTCTCTTCGTTCACCAACAGCGCTGAAGAAGACTTAGATTGTTTAGGATGAACCTTTAACCTCACAAAGAACACTTCAGTTGTGATCTGACATGGAGAGATGCTCTTGTTAACTTGCAGTGTGTCATGTGTACACTTTTAACCATCACCATCAGCTGAAAGACCAACATGGGCACAGGAGAAAAAAACATGAGTTACATGAGGATGAAGAGACAAACATTGTGGGTAACTTTTCCTTTATTGTGGCAACTAGCTGCTAAACCTGAGCCAGTAAACTGTGAGAAAGTTATTTCAGTGCAGCTGTTTTGCCAGGGAGCTGTTAGCATGTCAGATCAGTGTAAAGACCACATGGTCCTCTCTTTCAGATCTTAAAATGATGCTGCACTCATACTAACATGTCTTAATGAGCTTAAGTTATACATATAAAACACATTATCTTACTCGCATCTGGTGATGTTGCATTGGGTACCTAGATCTACAGACAGTTCTGCTTTTATTTGCCCAGAACATGCTGTCTAAACAATACTTCTGGTTGCTGCTGAACTCTTACCTTTATAATGTACATTTTCAATGCAGTATTGCATTCACCTCCCCCAGGCAGCAAAACCTGGACATGCAAAACCAAAACTATCTGCTAGACTTAAACATCTCAACCCTTTAAGGACGCACCAGTGCAACATCTTACTGTGGTACCACCTGATGTAACTTTGGACTATTACAATTTTACTGCCTGTTTTTGGCTGTTGATTTCATTTTCCTAGAAGTCTGTTAATCTTAATTCAACTGTTAAATAAAATGCACAACGAAATAAAAACATCCTCATCAAGGTCTTGCCAAATACCAACTGCCTAAAGCTGGGCATCAACCGTTACAGTTGTCACTTTTATCTTTTGTTTTAAGTTTACTCATATTTCTATAGGTATTTATTGTTTTTTATTGTTATTTCCTATTGTAATGTTGCTCCCCAATAAAAAAGTTATTTACTACAAATGAAGGTGAGATTGTTTAGCACTTTGTACCTCCAAGGTGTATCCTGATCACTTCTGTTATGTGTCGCCTGTGTTCATTTTTTTTCAACAGCAAAGTAAAAGGCCTGTTTCACAGCGGACATTTCAACATGTGTTACTAATAATATTAACACAGCAGGACAATGAGCCAGTGTGGACAACATCGGGATCCAGATATTGAAGATGCTTAAATGGAATTAAGGTTTCAGTTATTTTATAACTTACACTTTGATACTGTCAAGATGTCTTTCGTGAAAATGACAAGTAGCCTTCCATTGTGTTAACAGGCTCGGCAGTGAAGTTACAGCTCCTCCACCATCAAATCTACTAAGTTTTTATCAAACACACAAAGAGCAGCCAGGGATCACATGTACAAACAAGTGACAAATTAAAGGAAAAAAAACAACATAAAGTGTCTTGGTATGGTGTTGGGCCACCACGTGCTGCCAGAACAGCAAAATACCCCAAATAGCACAACAGAGACACCAGATCTCCTCACTGTAGGGGTCAAGGGTTCAGTTTTTCCTTTAATTTGTCACTCCTCTGTATATAGGGGGCAGTGGTGACCTAGTGGTTTGCGAAGCGAACTTGTAACTTGTAACTGGTGGGTCGCCGGTTCGAGTCCCCGGACTGGCAAGAGGTTGAGGTGGGAAAGTGAAAGCGACTGCTTGTCCCAGTCACCACCACTGTGGGCCCTTGAGCAAGGCCCTTAACCCCTGACTGCTCCCCGGGCGCTGCACCGCGGCAGCCCACTGCTCCTAGTATGTATAGTTAAGGTTAACTTTGAATAGGATGGGTCAAATGCAGAGAAGGAATTTCCCCAAGGGAATCAATAAAGGTTAGATTATTGATTATAGATTATTAACATGCTGTCTGCCCACAACGTGTAGTTTCAGCACAACTTCACTTCACTTCTCTTGTTCCCTACATTTTATATACAGTATGTCCCCAATAATGAATATTTTGAAGTTATATTTACTATACCATACTAATGTATTTTGTTGACTTTACTTAGAACCATCTCAAATGTTTCCAACAATGTTCAAACCCAGAGAAATAGGTCATTCTCTTCTTTGTATCAGTTTTGGTTATGAGTCACTGGTGTTATTTTTCTTTTACCTGCAGTAGCAGGATAAACAAGGTCATCGCCAGAGGATATGTGAGAGCGTGCAGAAGAAAAAAGAAGTCTGCAAACTAGCTGTTCTTTTTTTTCATTCCATTATTTGTATCGATCACTTGTGATGGACAGCAGTTGTTTTAGTATGACTGTTTTGACGGATTACAGCACAGGGTGTATGCGTGATCTGGAGCTGAGTCATCGTACTGTGCCCAGGTACAGTACACAACGTTCACACTTATCATAATAACACATTGGTCCTTTGGCTCAAACATACTCTAGTGCAGCAAGTGCGGAAGCTTCCTAAGAGGCTACATGCTGCTTCTAGTTGTTCTGCTGCCCTCTACTTGAGGCCAGACAGACCTTGAGATAATCCTAACATCCGAATGCTCACAAATGCTTAGTTAGCTTGGGCTGGGCAATATAGTGGAAAAAATATCCAATTAAAATGTCTTATTTCAGTCGTTATTGATAATTATTCATACTTTTTAAAGACCTATTTTTAATAAAGACTATGTTTACTTTGAAACCACCACACATATGAGTAAATGACTTGGTTGGAACATTGAAAATAAAATGTTACAAAATGTGTTCAATGTGAAAGTGCTTTGTAAACGCTGATTATCTAAAACCACAGAGAGCAAACAGGGCGAAGCCGCCATAGCCTCATGCTAAAAAGGGTGACTTTTTTGCATCGTTGTATGGTGTTTTACATATGCTTCAAGACATATTAAGCAGTCAACACTATGGCTGACGACTTCTATCTTAAAAACCGCAGTGCAAACTTTCTGTATCATTCTTTTTCAGAATCATTGTCTGGGTCAAACATATAAGGCTTAATTACCTTCACGCTACCATTGTATAGCGTAGAGTAGTTTAACAGTGTTGGAGTAGAGTTGTAGGTGAGCTGGTGTGGTCGAGCTGCCCCCGGTGGAGGGGTGTATGATGATGGACGTCAAGACTTCATAGATTTGGACATTTTAAAGGAATCTAAGCCATTTTAAGGCAGAAATGGATTTTTAATGGGCAAATCTCTACATATGAGCTTTTAGCAATTTTATCAATGACCGGATAGAGACTTTAAGTTTAGCAGTTCAGGACTGGGTGTCGTCAAATAGAGAACCCACATAGACCACTATGCCATGTAAAGTCTGTCAGCTCTCAGAGCAGGCGGCTGGAAGTGCTTTGCTAAGGAGTAGATGGTGAGGATCACAGAATCAGACACAGAGACTGAACAAGGCCTAAACCAGAAGCCGTTTTTGAATGTAAAGCATCTGGCAAGAGCAACCACCACTGCCAGCAGAAGCCTCCACCACATTAGGCATTGGCAGTGGTGATGAGAGGCCCAGGTGGACTCTTGTGCCTGCATGGAGGCCATGAGGAGAGTAACAGAAGGGGACTGGGGTGACCGCCCCCTGAATGTCCAACGACACCTACACCACATGCCACCAACCACAGGTCAGGTTAGAGACCCTGTGGTGCAGATTTTCTGATTTAACATGTTTACTGATTAGCTGTTTGTGTGTAACTAATAGCATGTTTTTGCAGTCAGAGAAGTCGCCTCTCCCCCACCCCCCTAAGTGAAAGTCTAGCAAACAGTTTTCTTATTGCTATTGAGGAAGTGTCGCCTGTTCATATCGCTGCTGTTAATGCCAGTGTTTAGCTGGTTAATGATCATAAAAATCAGTAGAACCTAACTGTCGTTATGAATGTCAGTACAAAATGTGCCAGTCTAATTAGTCTATATGGATATTGCTCAGTCACCATGGAGTATCATATTACTATATGTTACAGTAATCAGTAGTCATACTGAGACGTCCTCATGACAGCTGAACTTCGCCCACTGCTGAAGACTGAGATGCACCTGAAAGTTTCTATAAAAGATCCTCAAGCTCTGAAAATGTTGTATCTTAAAGATGTGTGTGGTTTGCTAATGTTTCACTGAGAAAGAATAAACACAGAGGAGTCTTACAGCCAAAGTAAAAGACTGTAGAAGGACGATTGAGTGTCAGTCTACATGTACAGTACAAAATGTGTCCTTCTGCAATGACTGTCAGATGTGGCAAGTGAGGTAGCTGTGGCTATCTGCAGTGTCTGTCTGTTTGTAAGTTGTATTTATGTCCGTATGAGTACATCGTGTTACTTTGGTGAGATGACTCACAGCTGTGAGTATGACTCATCTCGTCTTGTCTCCCAAGTCACATACTAACAAGAGACTCCTAATGTTCGCCAGTGGAGACAGTATGTACCCACACACAATGCACATTTATTGTAGGTCACAACTTGTCCTCAGAATTAGGCTTGTTTTGCAGCTTATTACCTTTTTAATGTCATATCAGCACCTTTTTAAGGCTTGTATTGTTGGACTGATACAACTGTATCATCCTGTACCATTCTGATTACAATTTTTTAATGAAAAAAATTGCACATATTTTATTATTAACATAGACAACTTTTCCAGCTCTGTTAAAAGTTTCCCTGACAGAAAACAGTATCATTATTTCCTAAAAAACAAGCAACTGTAACAAATGCATGTTTATGTGTATTATGTCTGAATCTCCGTCATCTTGTCTTCCTGCTGTAAAATCATTAACACATCGTGCCTGCATATGAGCTAACGTCCATGCCATTACGAGGACTATTTCCTGTCCTTGTCGACAGCATGCTCTTTACACTTTGAGCGCATGCTTGCATGGCTGATTTGAGCATGCTAGGTTTGTAAGCGAGTGTGTATATGTGCATAATGAGATAGAAAAGTGGAAGCGTTGCCAGCATTTCCTGTGAAGATGGAGGCTGATACGCTCCACTGACTGCAAAGCTCGGAGTGTGAGTCACACTGTTGTGGGAGAGAACCACACAGCCGAGGATTGGGCTGCAGTCTGCTCGGCTGATTGGCAGCCCCATCCAACCCAGTGTGTGTTTTTCTCTGTGTGTGTGTGTGTGTGTGTGTGTGTGTGTGTGTGTGTGTGTGTGTGTGTGTGTGTGTGTGTGTGTGTGTGTGTGTGCGTGCGTGCGTGTGTGCGTGTGTGTGCAGTTTTAAATTTCAACCAGGTGACAGGTCAATTGCTTCATCAAACAAGCCTGTACAGAAAAATCCTCCGATCCGATCTCAGCCAGCCGACTGTCGCTTTCAGTTTTAGACGCCTTAATCTGCCTAAAGACACAAATCCCATAATAACCCAGAGAAATACTATGAAAATAAAAAGACAGAACAAGGGATTTTTCAAGGGCACATAGAAACACTTTCACGCTGTGTAACAGCAGCAATTATTAAACCATATTCCTGAGAAATAACCACAAACTAATCATGTATGACTTTCTGTTTTATCTGGAAAATGAACCAAATCTAAGCTTAGAATTGTGATATTTTATGAAAATCACTTTGTTCTTTGTCTCATTTAAAAATTTGTCAAAAATAAACCGTTTGATCCAACCATATTCTTTAAAACACAAAATAAATCTGCACTCCTTTGTGCAATAACGAAAGCCAGCAATGACTTATCTGCAACCAACAACCAGTTGTAAAGATTCAAGAACTTTTCAGCTGAACTGCAGGCAGTGTTTACACAAATTAAAAGTAGTAAAGTATTTACAGTATGTAAATTGTTTTGGTAACACCTTTGGACACATTCCAAGATTCGTAATGTTAGCAAAATATACACCGATCAGGCATAACATTATGAGCACCTGCCTAATATTGTGTTGGTCCCCCTTATGTATTCAAAAATGCTCTGAACCATTGGGCATGGACAAGAGGACCTCTCAGGGTGTCCTATGGGGTCTGGCACCAGGACGTTGGCAGTGGATCCTTT
>OMNN01031334.1:37125-80683 GCA_900302755.1 Chromis chromis | reverse complement strand
GTATTAGACTCTCAATGATTGGCTATGATTGCATTATCTGATCCCATGAGGGATAAAAGGACAGCAACACACACCACATGCCTGTATTTCATTGCTCAATGATCACTGCCTCCTCAGAAGTCAAACATGGCTTTCTTGAAAAACATCTTTAGACATGAAGCCATAAAAGAAAATATGATTCAAATTCAAACATTGTCTTTATCTTTTTCAGTTAAGTTTTCTGAATCACACACACACACACACACACACACACACACACACACACACACACACACACACACACACACACACACACTCTCATACTCCCCTATGTACTCGACTTCACCACCAGTCCACCGCACTCCTCTCAAAGCTCTTTGATCCCTGGTCGAGGGTCCTCTCCGCGGTGCCTCTGTCTGAATTCCAGAGATTCTGGGATAATTCAAACGTTTCACGGCACATACTTGGTCCCCCCAGGAGACAGCGGCGGAGATGGAAAATGCCACCACGGTCCCCGGCTCTCTCTCCCTCCATTGTCCCTACTCTTTAATCAGGCCCTCTCTGTGGCTCGCGCTGCCACCGTGGTGTGTTGTCTCAGCCTGGGAAAATGCCGGCCTAAGTGGCTGTTATGTGCTGAGGCGCAGACCACAGGGACCCAGAGGGGTGCTGCTGGAGCCCTCTGTGCCAGCCTTGGGTCTCAGAGTGGCTAACACACACAATGAGTGAGGTCCCAAGTCTGGATGCTGCCTTACATAACAGCCATCGCTACATCTATTTACTTTTTGTCTGGGCTTCGATCACTAAATCATACGGCATCATAATCACAGGCATGAGCCAAAACCCGATCGCAAATCATGAATGTTATTTGTTCCTATGGGGTTGCTGGGTGTAAACGAGCATTAAACTGCCACACAGATAGGGCAGTGTTGTAGAAGCTGCAGGGTGATTGCTTGGCTGTGAAAGCTCTGCAGAGAGGGAGTTTCCTGCCCTCGAGTCAACAAATGACCAAAACAAAGGCTTTGTGTTTCCCTGAGTCACAGCGAGAAGAAGGTCAGCAGCAGAGCTACCTCAGAGTTCAACCCGTTTCTAGCTTTGTGTCGGGACAGACTCGTGTTCGGGCTGGGCAGCTGGGTCAGCTGACAGTTGGCCTTGCCTTCAGCCGGACACAATGCTCCATTAGGTCAAGTTTACAAGGGCTGAGTGAAACCCTACTGGTTTATACTAGTTTATATTTAGTGCTTATAAGCATGAATAGAGTTTTTATGAGGTGCCATAAATTTCATTTTCAAAAAAAGAGTGAGTGTGGAGGCTCATGTACGCCTACCCTGTGGTTTCTCTAGGCCACCACGAAGCCTTTGTATTCGCCCTGTTTGCCATGGGAAAATATCTGAAACAAATAAGTTGCCTGGTCGGCACCCATCAGTGTAAAAACACTTCTAAGAGCTGTGGATTGTGCTGAGAGGGTGTGGTGCAGCGCTAAAGGAACCTCTTGTTTACTCTTGCTATGTCTGAAAATAAAAAAGGAACTATTTTCTCTCTGAAATGGAAGGCAAATAAACAAGTATTCTTGAGCAGACAATGTGGGCAGGCGCGAGCAGCCTGTGGTCGTGCAGCGGCATGCTGGACTCAGTGAGAGAAGGCGGGTGACGCTCGGAGGTTCTTCCCCCAAAACATCAACACCATCAGCATCACTGTCATCATCGATATCAATGAAAACAAGAACAACTGTTTAACTCTTGAGGTAAAAAGTCATGTGAGACAAATGTTACACTTCTAGCAAAGTCTCTGTGGTGATTTTTAAAATTACTTACACTGCAGACTCGTCAGTGTGGAGTTAACTGAAGGTATTAATTAATCAATTAGGTTTGTAACTAATGTTACTAGAGAGCAGACTGTGATTACAAAGAATTCACTTATGAAGATCAGTACAGTCTTGATGCAAAATGCTTTAATTATCCAACATTGTTCTCAAAAACTCAGTGATTAAGTTTCACATAATTAAAAATATTTTATCATTATTCAGTGCATTCTACACAGATCACATAATGAAATTAGGTGCTGCTTTTAAAATAAGAAGCTGTGCTAAGCTAACATCCTCCAAAGGCCATTCTGCAAGATGTTTGGGAGCATATTACTACAGAATCTGTTTCTAGTTTGGACATGTATGACTGAATTAATCCAATATTACAACTTGTTGTTGTGTAGCGCCGAGTAGTTTTACAGTATTTGAGCAGTGTTGACAGTGAGCTGGTGTGCTCAAACTGCAGCAGGTGGGGAGAAGTGGGTGCAGAGAGGCAGGGACTTTGTTGTTCTGCACAATGTAGAGGAAACAACAGTGTGCAGTTACATGTAAGCCATAAGGTAGGAAGGGATAATTTTCATGGAAAGAAGCCCAAAAGAAAGCTTTGCCTGGAGGGAACCTGCTTGGTGATGCTTAGATGCTTAATGGAGAATATGCAGTCACATAAAAAAGTGCCTGAAGAAAATAAGGTTAATACACATCATTAAAAATGTATCTATGTATCTATGTATCTATCTATCTATCTATCTATCTATCTATCTATCTATCTATCTATCTATCTATCTATCTATCTATCTATCTATCTATCTATCTATCTATCTATCTATCTATCTATCTATCTATCTATCTATCTATCTATCTATCTATCTATCTATCTATCTATCTATCTATAAATATATGTACTGTATATGTCCTTTATAATTTGGACAACAGAACTTTAAAAAACACATTTACATTGTCCATAATACCTAGATTTTGTAGTACTGAAGTACTTTTAAAAATAGCCTTTACAGATTGATAGTAAACACCCCTTAAAATCTGTCTTCTTTCTTGTTTGTTTTATTTACGAGAACACAGTTATAGTAAAATGCTGTATAAGTCTGTGTATCAAATTGACACCTGCAGTATGATATTTGCTGAGAGCCGCTGAGGCCCCATTATTACACCAATGTAACTCAAAACCGTGTGGTGGCATGTTGTGCTGACCGAAGCAGTGACCGAATCCAGCAGAAATCCCAGAGCCAGCAGGGGGTCCATCACCTCCTCAGCCCAGTTGTAATGAGATGCAGCTCACACTGAGATGTGGCTGCCGGCATCTGTGGCCCAACTAGAGGTCAGAAAGATGAGCACATGTTAACATGAGACCTCTGGGTGCGTGTAGAAAGTCTGTATGAAGGTATTTTGTTAGTAAGGTAAAGTCTTCTCCACACGAGTCCACACCCTGCATCAGTATATGTGTATGTGTGTGTCTGAGTCTCTAAAGTGGCTGCTGTGTCAGCAGTGCAGCAATCTGAAAATTGGCCATACATATGCATGAGTCTTAGTCTTTGTGCTTCCGCCTCTCTTTGTCCAGCCAACTCAGTGCCGCGGAGCAGGAGGCCCCACATGATGAGACCGACTGGAATCCACAGCAGCTACCACGCCCTCAGGGGCCAGACTGTAGAGCTGGAGTGCATCGTCCAAGGCTTGTGAGTGTCTGTGTGTGTCTGCACCAATCAATCAGAAAACTTAGGACGTTCCTTTTAATCAATCTTACCTGCCTTTCATCCACTCTGCTTCCTCCCTACACCTAATTCCATTATATATCTTTTACTGTCTCATGCCAACTGTACTTCTTGCTCTGTTACGTATCTCCCTTTGCATTCCTCCACACTCATGCTTCAATGTTCTGCTGTACACCTTCATTTCCTCTTTCTCCTTCGAATCAGTCCAACTCCTGAAGTGACATGGCTGAGGAAGGACGGCGAGCTGTCTGAATCTCGGACCGTTAAAGAAATGTCTGACCGCCGCCTGCGCTTCACTAATGTGTCAGAGAGTGACGGGGGTGAATACCAGTGTATAGCTGAGAACTCCCAAGGAAAAGCCAAACACACTTACACGTTGACTGTAGAAGGTATGTCTCACTCTCACACACACGCCCTCATGAACATGCAAAGAAACATTCTGTAGCAACACATCTTGATAGATCCTGAAGCACATTATTAGTTTTCCATCACATATTTGAAGTTGGTAGTTTCTAAAAGTTGTTCTTGTGGATGTATAAGGCTTACAAACAAGCAAATTATTAATGAATATGTTCAGTTTCAACCTGGACTCATGCACTTATACAGGTCTCTGCATTTTATATCCTAGACTTCAGGGGGAAACATTTTAATTGTCCATATAGGAATATAACTTTTAACTCTTACAGTTTGTCTAATTAATCATTCATGTACACTTTGTAGAAGAGTTGTGCAGCTGTTTTACTGAATGTAAAAAAATCATAGTATGATCATATGCTTGAGGATTTTACAATATAATGGTATCTACAATAATCCAGATTTACATTTTTCATGCTAAAAGTAACATTTTAGTACAATATTAGTGCTGTTATAAAGTTGGGATACTTTTGAGAGCCTGATGAAAATAACATTAGTCACAAGGGATGCCACAGAGGCAGAGATATCCTGACTTTTTTCCTATGCACCAAGACACTGGATCCTATACTTCCCACAATGCAACAGTGCCTTTCATCAAACTATCATTGCTTATTTAAGATTCCAAACCTTCCACAAGTTAAAATGTTTCTGGTGAAAATCAAGTTTCTTCCAGATATTTAAAAAAAAAAATTGCTACACACCATAAGACTCAAACACATGGATCTAGACTTCCATTGTTTATATGTAACAAACCCAAGACACCATTCCAGTCAAGTCGCAGGCTTTCTGTATCATTACTCTTCTTCAGAGTCAGTTACTGGTTTAAACATGTGTTGCTCTATTACTCCAATATTACAACTTGCCATTGTTTAGCATGGAGTAGTTTTACAGTGTTTGAGCAGAGTTGTAGGTGCACGAGCTGCAGTGAGTGAGATGGAGAGAGAGACAAGGACTTCATAGATCTACACATTCTAGAGCAAGTACCAGTGCATTTTTAGGTGGTAAAGGATATAGAAAAAAAAATCCAAATATCTAAGAATCATACATAGAAATAATTATTTGGGGTTATATCAACAACAAAAGAGGGAAGAAGTAAGGAGACATAACTTGAGAGCTCTTTTGAGCATTGAAAATAGTTTGGTACTTCATTTTTAGCTTTTGGCAACTTGTAGGATGTAGCCCCATCAGACTCTTATGTTGGTAGGGCTTACCTTACAGATCGACATTTTTCCTTGTACTGTACCTGATTGTTATATTATTGTTATATTATTGTTATATTGTGTCCCTTGTAGCTGCTCCTTATTGGACCAAGGAGCCAGCCAGTCAGCTTTATGCCCCCGGTGAGATTGTCAGACTAGACTGCCAGGCAGACGGCATCCCTTCTCCTTCCATCAGCTGGACCATCAATGGAATCCCCCTGTCAGGTCAGTGCACACACTCACCTGAACATACGTAAACACACATCCTTGAGCTCTTTACTGACAGTGTTAACTCTTTTACAGCAACCGATAAGGACCCCAGACGTACTCTGACACCAAGCGGATCTTTGATCTTAGAGGACGTCACCTTTGAAGACACTGCCATCTACCAGTGTTTGGCCTCCAACAAGCATGGAAGCATCATCACCAACACCAATGTCTTTGTCATTGGTGAGTGTTTGTTTTGTACAATTTAACTGAATTTTGTGTGTGTGCATAGATATGTATCTCACTTCTGTGTGTGTGTGTGTGTGTTGTTTCAGAGCTGCCTCCTCAGATTCTTACTGAAGATGGGAATGTATACACATTTACAGAGGGCCAGAAGGCTTTACTGGAGTGTGACACCTTTGGTTCTCCTAAGCCTAAAGTCATATGGTGAGGCACATGAGTATTAGTTTGTATCACATATTCAAGTGTTGTTTAGCAGATTTTTATTTTACGAAGGGGGTGTTATTGCATAGGTAGCTCTTTATGTGCATAAATTAACACCCAAATGCTGTTACATCTGGGCTGTGACTGCAAATTTGTCAGTGTGGCAGCTATCCAAACCAGGCTTTGGGAAAATGGGAAAAGTGGCATTTAAACCGGGAAATGAATCAGCCACTGCAGTAGCTTAAAACATTCATTTAGTACTCTGCTTGCCAACTTTCAGGGACAAAGGCAGCCTCTCCTCTCTTCTGGCGGATCCCAGAGTTAACCCAACCACCAATGGTGGAATCGAGATCTCTAATGTCACCCATGAAGATGCGGGCTTCTACACCTGCTCTGTACAGAACGCCAACTTGTCAGTCACCGCCGAGCTGGAAGTGTTCAGTGAGTGAGACTCGCACATACACACCCACACTTTGTCCCTTAGCAACTGATGTTATTTGCACCTCTTTGCAGCTTGTCTCAGCATTCTGCTTTCTATATTTCCCCTCCAGACCGGACAGTGATCCTGTCGCCTCCACAGGCTCTGAAGGTGCAGCCTGGAAGCACAGCAATCTTCACCTGTCTTTACCACAGCGACGCCAGTCTCAGCTCTCCACAGATTCAGTGGAGGAAGAATGATCAGAAGGTGTTTGAGTCCCACAGTGACGAAAAGTGAGACTTAGATCCTATATAACAGAAACCTGACAATAATGAGGATACTGGGTGCCCCAATAGCCTAATGGTTATGTCACAAGACCCAAGTGCAGAGGCGTAGGGGCTGTCCCGGGTTCGATTCCAACCTCAGGCGTTTACCGCATGTCCTTCCCCACTCTCTCCCGTTTCCGACTCTATCCACTGTCCTATCCGATAAAAGGCCAAAAATAAATCTTAAAAAAATAGGATACTGCTATTGTTTCCAGGACTGCAAGTTACTTTATATTTCCTATTACCATGTTCAAATATTTATGCCTATTTTCCTATATGCATGAACAATTAAATACATTACAAGCTGATGACATTTTAATAACATAATGCTTAAAGAAGAAGAGAAAGAGTGATGATTGTATTTCCTCAGATACACATTTGATGGACAAGACCTCATAATAGCTAATGTGGAACAGGACGACGAGGGCGTGTACACCTGTCAGGTCATAACTAAGCTGGACATGGCTGAAGCCAGCAGCACCCTCACCTTATGTGGTAAGATCATTGTAGCATATATGATCACAAAAATAATTTTGAAAAGATATATTTGTTTGAACTTGGAGTGTGTAGACATGCAGTGTGAAGGTGGATGTGGTAATGATGATGTTGTTGTCCCCCTCAGATCGTCCAGACCCTCCTGTTCTCCTCCAGGTCACCAATCCAAAACATCGTGCTGTCACTCTCAGCTGGACTTCTGGAGACGACCACAACAGCCCTGTCCAAGGTTTAGTACAAACACATACAAACAAACACACTTACAAACATTCACATTTGTACCTGTGTTCTTCTGGTTTTTCTTCGATTTAATGCTAAAACTGCTTTTTTACAGATATTAGATTTTTGTGTTTATGATGTAACCTTACCATCCCTTTAATCCTCTGAACCATAGTTTATTTCTGGGTGTTTTTTTTGGTCCTGTTACATTTTTACTCACTGTGGGTTCATTTTTCACTGCAGTATAAAGTCCTGTTTCTCTATTGAAACATCACAACTATGGCTGAAAGCAGAGAGAATAAATGGGCAGTATAATACAGTTACAATGTCCACCAGTGTTAATGATACTGGGAATAAAATATTTGACTCTATATACTATAGATATTTTACTACTTACATTTTGTATTTGTTTTCATAATTGCGTTCTATCTGCTCTGTTCAAACACAGCCTGCAGTTCAACCCAGTCCAGCCTTAAACTGTCTGAATTTTTGTCACTTGAATGTTGGTGGTTGGACTCAGTCAAGGCTTTTCACTTGCACTGAGGAGCACAGCATTTTTTATTTTATTTTTTTTTTTACAGAATGTGGCTAAACCAAATAATGAATTTCTAGTGAATTTTTGAATCAGATATGTAGAATAAAGTGATTTTGATAAAATATCACAATTTTAAGCTTTGATTTGGTCAAGTTTCTGACAGATCACACATGATTAGTCCAAAGAAAGTTAAACATCCAACATTTTGTTCAGATTTTTCTGGTTTCTGGCTCTGGTAAATTGTGTGATTTTGGAGATTTTTTGAAGACAGCATGCCTGTTAAGCCGACCGGTGGGTATTGGGCTTAAAAGGGTTCAGTCAAGTAAGTCTTGTTGTATGGAGACTTGCTATTTGAGACTAAGCCAAAATGCATAAACAGATAAGATGCAAAGCCCAGAATGTCTCAGTAATACTTTGTTTCCACTGACTGTTTATTTATATTTGTTTTGCTTCCTTATGGTTTCCTTCTCATCTTTCTCAATAAACTCTTCGACTCTCTCTTCAGAGTATGTTGTGGAGTTTGAGGACCAAAGTTCAAAGGAGAGGGGTTGGGAAGAGCTGAAGAGAGTGAGAGGAGACATGGAGAGTGCTACCCTCCCCCTGTGGCCCTACTTGTCCTACCGTTTCAGGGTCGTTGCCATCAATGATGTGGGCAAAAGCAACCCCAGCAAGCCATCGGAAATCCACAACACACATGCTGAAGGTAAAAGCCGGCATTTGGTAGCGAAAAGTTTTACTGTCACACCAAACCCCAAATAACTCTAGATTGCCCTTTTTGCCAATCACAGCTCCAGACAATAACCCGTCAGATATTAGGAGTGAGTCCACAGATCCAGACACTCTGGTCATCACCTGGAAGGTATTACCTGAATGCACTATAATTCGAAGCAGCTACAAATGATCTTTGAAAAAGGGTCTGTGTCTTATTGGCTGCTGTTCCCATCATTACAGAAAATGGACAAATACGACTTCAACGGACCTGACTTTAAGTACAGGGTACTGTGGAGGCGAGTGGTGGGCAGTGGACCTGACTGGCACATGAACTACACAACGGAACCGCCATTCATTGTCAATGACATTGGCAACTTCTCTGCCTTTGAGATTAAAGTACAGGCTGTCAATGAGAAAGGGGAGGGACCTGAACCAGACCCTGTCATTGGCTACTCAGGAGAAGATGGTAAAATATTTTTTTCAAAACTGGTTCTAAACAAGTTTTCAGCAATGCATGTTTGGTTTAATGGGAATATTTCTACTTGGCATTCAAATCTTTCCATCTCTCAGTTCCATTAGAGGCTCCGATGGATGTGGGGATTATACTAATGAACTGCACTACAATCAAAGTGAACTGGGCACCGGTAGACAAAGAGACGGTCAGAGGACACCTGCTGGGATATAAGGTACTGCTCCTGTACCTCCTCTGTTGTTTTAATGAAAAACTCCAGTTTGGTTTTGCAGCAGAGTCAGCCGGATCTTAGCTCAGCAGAGGCTTCAGAGTTCTTTGTAGTTTCAAGGTTGTGAAGTATAGAGGCTTTTCCTATTTTAGATGATCTCACCTTCAAAATGTATCACACCCTAGAAACACTGCTTGTCCTATCTTTCCTCTGGCCAAACTTTATCCTTTAGAGAACCAAACTGTCATAAAAATCTGTAACTACAGCACCCGATACAACCATGATATGAACGGAATTAAGTATAAGAATGGAATTAGATGTTAAAATTTCCAAATGTAGCTCAGAAACTCACTCACAATTTTCCCTTTTGTCATTTCTCTGACTTATTTTGTGGCTCCAGATCTACTTGACCAGGAAAGGCCCCAGGGTCCACCACAGAGGCCGGAGAGCCAGGGAATCAGAGAGCACAGTGGTGGTGGAAACGGGCCCAGCCGAGGAGAAGAAGATTATCAGTGATCTCAGACCGTACTCCCACTATGCCCTGGCCATGACCGTCTACAACAAAAAGGGAGAGGGACCCCCCTCTGAGGCGCTGTCCTTCAAGACTCAGGAGGGAGGTGAGAATAAGAAAGAGGTGGAGAAACCGGGAGTGGAAGAGTGATGGGTGGCAAGGCTGACATGGGGGAGGTGATGGATAAAGCAGGTGAAGAGGTTTAATTACAGACAGGGTGAGACAGTGATGGAGCAACATAGGATGGAGAGAGGCATATGGGAAATGACACTGATATCCAGAGAATGACTGGTGGGAGGCAGTGAAGAGACGGATGGCGAGACTGGTGGAAGGATAGATTTTATTGAGCCGGCTCTGCTTTGGGGGGAAAAGATGTCAGTAGGTCAGAACAGTGCCATAATCCCTTTTTAAGCCGAGTGCATTTTAATCAGGCCTATTTGTGTTGCTGCTAGTTCCTGGTCCTCCAGCATCCCTGATTCTAGACAGCCCATCAGAAACAGAGATGACGCTCCACTGGATGCCTCCTGACCAGCCCAACGGAGTCCTTATTGGATATCTGCTGCAGTACCAACAGAGTGAGCATATTTCATCCTTGCTGTATAGTAAAATATTTTGTTTAATAAGTGCTTCTATGCTGCATGAAACACAACATTAGCAGTGTGAACAATGCCACACCATGCATCTCCTGCTAAATCAATACCACTAGAAAAATGTCGAAAGCATAGCGTTCTAATGATGCTCATCAGTCAGTCCCATGTCACCCAGAACGATGCATCACCCATAACAATGTGTTGATGATCGAGCTGTGATTAAATCTTTGCTTTGGCTTTGCTGTGGTCAGTTAAAGAGACTGATGACAGCCCCATGCAGGTAGAGACAATAGACGACGCCACCGTCTCCCACCTCACCTTGAAGGGCCTCGACCGTCACAGCCACTACCGCTTCTACCTGAGGGGGCGCACTACTGCTGGAGATGGGGAGCCCATCATAATGAAGGGAGCCACCACACTGGATGGAGGTATGAAGCTGACTCATGCCCTTCACAGTCACCCGTATTACTCATTCAGGACCAGATTGTATTGGATCATAAATTCGATTTTTTATTTTTTTTAATTGTCTAAATGCATTGCAGCACCTCCTGCCAACATCAGCGTGTCTGAAGGGGAAACCTCAGTTAACCTCAGCTGGGTCGCCAAGAAGAGACACAGAAACATCAGCTTCCAGATCCACTACCTCAGAAAGAATGGTATGATACTCATACTGACAAGTTAAAACTCTTTGCTTTCAAACTTTTTTTTTTTTTAAATTGTAGGAAATAGTTTCATGATCGTGAACAGCGACACAGTAAAAGGAGGTTCATGTTGTGCCTCTGCAGATGGCAGTAAATGGAAGAAGACGGAAATGGTGAATTCCTCTCAGTCTTTCTACCAGCTCCAGGGCTTGACTCCTGGCTCTCATTATTGCCTTCGCTTCACGTACCACAACGGCACCTTCAAGGAGATTGAGATCAACACAAAAGGAACAGGTACTATGAGCTCTCTGCCTTCATTCATCCTACTCTCTTTCATCTGCTCTGCTCTCTCCTCTGGGCTTCCCACATCTAAATATAAAGCCCGATCCTACAGAGAGTGTCATGTAGTTCTCTCTCTCTGCCTGTGAAGTGCTTTCAAAGACTTTTGTGAAAAGAGAGCTTGGTTAGCCATATGAAATGATCCATTACTTGTGTTTGTTTGGTGCATTTTGCTGTATTGTTTTGTTCCCTAGTGAAATGCCACCCTGTCAGAATGCATAATGCTCTGCCTCCTTTGCTCTAGATTCTGCTCCTTCGTTTATCTTGTTTCTGCTGCCTGTTTCATACTTTCCATTACAGCTGTACTTTCATCCTGTTTCCCCATTATAAAAAACTAACACTCTTTTTTTTTCCACCTCTCTCTGAAGGAGTGACAGAGGTGCAGCCCAGCTTTGCCACTCAGGGCTGGTTCATCGGTGTTGTGAGCGCCCTCGTGCTCCTGCTGTTGATACTGCTCATCCTCTGCTTCATCAAGAGGAGTAAAGGAGGGAAGTACTCAGGTAAGTGTAGCCCACCACTATGAGTGCTCAGCATCCATCAGATGTTAACCTGGAAGAATCTTCAAAATGATTGAGGGTCTGAGCAGCTTTTTCTGTGAATTTATTGTGTTTGTTTCTCCTTCAAAGCCTCCACAAACTTTCTGCAGCCATAAAGCTAACTGATACTGCAGTTGAACAAGCAGCCAAGCACTTACAAGAATGCACCACAGTAAACATGATCATTCTGACTGGAAAAAAAAGACACTAAAATAAGACTGCACCATTTTTAAAATGCTCCCTAAGCAGTTTCTGTAACTCTATCATCCTTACAGTGGATCCAACTCAAAATAACTGTCTGGTTTCACTCAGCGCAGCTTCTACCTTGCAGCTTTCACATCGAACATGCGGTGAAATAGAACTCCAAGCGTGGCACTTCCTCGCTGTGACAGTAAGGAAAGAAGCTCTGCCCTGAAATGAACCGTGAAATAATAATCACAAACCACAAGAGTAACTACAACCTGCAGGCCCCTGTCTGACTGGATGGAGAAAAACACCAGCCTTTCAGCCTTTTTCCACACAAGGGAGACAGAATTGGCTGGCTCTGTCTGTGCTAAAAGCAAGGACTAATTGAATAATAAATCTGACTGTACCCACCGGCATTATACTTATGAAGAATTAAATATTTAAATTGTTAAATACTGAAATTCAGATGAGGAACTAAATCAAATGCAAACTATAATCCAGATGAATAAACAGACACTGTCCACAGATGATCTCAATCGTTTTGCTCCACATACAGGAACTTGATGTTATCTTGCTGTCAGACAGAACATCATTATCAGTGTCTGAGACAGTAGCTCAGAGAGAAACATGGTTAAGATGTTGCTGATAATGAAATCCAATCATCTGTTTCCTTCTCAGTGAAAGATAAAGAGGAGGGTCCGATGGACTCGGAAGCTCGGCCAATGAAGGATGAAACTTTTGGAGAGTACAGGTTTGTCTTCTGACTGCACAATGTTTCCTTGAATGCTATATTTCTATAGATAGTATGAATTCCTGGCACATCCCTGTTTCCTGCGGCACTGTTTGGTTTTCCTAACCCTTTGTGTTCCTTTCATTGTTCTCCCTAATGCCTGCCCCTGCTTTGCAGATCTCTTGAAAGGTATGCTGTCATGTGATTCACTATCCCAGTAACACTTATTTATCCTCCCCTGTCAATGCCTTACCTACCTACTGCCTTCACTGTAACATTTAGTGCAATTATAGTTCAATTCAATTCATTTCAATTCAATTTTATTTATATAGCGCATATTTACAACACACGTCATCACATAGCGCTTATCATCATAAGGAAGAACAGACAGCATAAAACAGAAAACCCAACAATACAAAAATCGCTTTTGGATTCCCTATAAGCAAGCAAGTGTAAGTTAATACTAAGAGTATAGTGTCATATATCATGAAAGGCTGCAACTAATGATAATTTTCATTACTGATTCATTTGCAGATTATCTTCTTGATTAATCACTTGGTGTATAAATAAATGAAAACCTGTAAAAAAAATAAATAAAAAAAATGCACATCTTGGAGCCTGAGGTGACTCCATCTGTCTTGTTGTGTATGATCAGCAGTCCAAGACCCAATAATATTCCATTTACTATAATAAAAGACCCAGTAAAGCAGCAAATGTTCCCATTTTAAAACATAGAACTTTAAATTTTTAACATTTTTGCTTGAAAGTTACTTACAAGATTAGTAGTTTTGTGTATTTTCAGCTTGCATGTTGACATTTGGTTGCTGTTTTTTTGACACTGCTGAAGTTATTTTTAGATTGCATTGAATTTTTCATACGCCTTGTGATAATGTTTGTTGCTTCTCACCTCTCCTGCACTCTCACATACTGCAGTGATCTTGAGGAGAAGCGGACAGCCAGCCAGCCATCCCTGGGTGAGGAGAGCAAGCTGTGCAGCGAAGACAACCTGGACTTCAATGGCAGCAGTGCCATAACCACGGAGCTCAACATGGATGAGTCTCTGGTCAGCCAGATCAGTCGTCCCAGCGAGGGTCCAGAGGGGTTCCACGGTCTGCCGGATAACTCCCCGCTTAACCCCCCCACCATCTCCCCGGCCACCAATGGCATGCCCAACTCAGTCACCATCCTTGATTAACCCCCACACATCCACCGGGGACCATCAGACCAAAATATGTCAACACGTACGTGCCCATACACTCCTGTTCCCTGCTGACTTGCTGATCTGTATTTTACCGACTAATACACAATCATATATTGACTATTCAGATGCCCTCTGGCAGTCATCTGATGGACTGGACTATTTTGACCAAAGGTGTGTCCAAAGTAGTGGACAAACATGATACAAGTCTGACTGACATGAACTCGCCCTTTGACCCCCCTCACCTTCCTTTACCTGTGCAGTTTACAATGAATCTCAACGGATACACATTCATACTTCTCCCTTTCTTCTCTTTCTTTCTCTCAGCAAGCAAAACTACTCAGACAGAATGTTGTACATTTAGAAATATCAGGGGTTGGAGGTCATATAGAGATGCAGAGTAGTGCATTAAAGTGGGATGATGATAGTGGAGCCCAGTGAAGGGAAACAAGCAGCACATGTTGCTGTAACAAGTCTTGAATCTTAGATATTTATCATGTCTGATATGATTTCAAACATGATTTTCTACGTCTAATGCCATTTGATGTCTCAGATTGTACTTGCCAGTGACATTTTTTTATTATTATTTTTTAACAACTGTGTTTGAATATAAAACATCACTTTTTGTTATCTGCCATTGTTATTTCTATCATTTTTACATATTGTTTTTTACACTATTTGTATGAAACATTTGACTTCTTTTTATTGACATGTTTCATAGATCAAGATGTTTTCATTGAAATTAAGTGAAGCCAAGTTTCTTACTATAAATAACATTGGATGCATTAAGGGGAACTTGCTGTGAAAATGCTGAGTAGCATCTGGTGTATATAGCTGCATCTACATCTATCTATTTAGCCATAATACAGTATTATAGATATGTACATGCTCCTTATAAGTTCCTGTGCCTGCTGGATCTGCATAAAGCACCAGATTGATGTCATTACTCTCTCGCCTTCCCTCCAGAAGTGTAATGTCATTATTGGAAATGAAATTGTAATTTTTTTTGTGTCAAGACTTATGTGTAGCTTTCTGTATCCGTCTTTGTCTCTTTCTACACTGTATTAAAACATTGTTGTCTCTAATTAACAATCTTTTCATACCTGTCCATCTCATACTACACAAACTGACTGAGGAGCAGTATTTATGTATATTTACAGATCGGAGAGTGGAGTCTTGTGGGCAAACACTCTCTCAAGTTTTATTTTCAGACCTCCATCAATGCAAATGGATATTGTAGACATGCGTAATGATTGCCAATTGATGTATGATAAAGGTAAACAGTTGGTATTTATATCAAACGCAGAGAATGTATTCTTTTCAGGTCCAGGCAGACATTGTATTGACATGCTGTGGATGAAAAAAAAAAAAATCTGAGCTACAAGGTACTGAAGAGATAAGAGTTAGACGGACAACTTTTTGTTTTCTCCCACTGAATGTAAATACAACCCTTAAAGAACCATGTTTGATATTAAAAAAATGTGAAAAATGTGCAGGTTGAAAACCCACTTAATTTTAAAATGTTGCAAGTTGTAATATTTCTTCTTCTGTACTCTTGCTATGAAATCAAACTTTCCGTTTTTTTTGACAAATGATTGCAGTGAGATTTGGGTGTAGCAAAAATAGTTCATAGCTGAAGAACGGAGAAAAAAAAAAACGATTAAAAAAGAAAAAAAATCCACATTGTTCTGTAGATGTTTGCAAACATATCAAAAAATTGAAAATCTAAAAATTGTACATTTAGTGTCATTTAGTGAAAGTAGTTACATCTCAATGAAAGCTAAGGTTGCGTTCATGCCCATAATTCATCCAGCAATGCGTTGCAGTGCAGTGAATATCTGTGGAGTTTTTGTCTGATGCAGTTATGCGGGGCAGGAATGCAGTAAGCCAGTTAGTGCATACCACAGGGAGTACCTATATGCATTGCTCTCCCTACTCAAATAAAAGCTTGCCACTGGCCAAACATCCGCTGACAGTCCCTGAGGCGGTGCACAGGATGTCTAAAGAGGCTAGAGGCACTGACGGAGGCGTATGTAAGGTCCCTGTTGTTGGTTAAACAGACACACTCAGGACAAATAAAGCTTTTAAGAAAATCTATTTTCCTACAGGAGCAATGAATGACACAAAATATGCCAATATTCTAACTCAACTATCTGCTGCTAAACATCTGTGTTTGTCAGTGTTGGGGGCAAATGTTAGCTTTGAATGAGGAATGAGTGTACACACACAGATACTCACTCGACTGCTACTCACTCTTTGCTTTTCATGTTTCGAGGGGAAACCTGAGGACACTTGCCTTTTGCTTTTCCGCTGTTTTTCTTTTCCTTTTTTATAGTTAAAAGATAAAAATCTATGAAAAATGAACTGGTGTGTTTAAGATAAGCTTCTCCAGAACTCAAAAGCAGACAGATTAAATAACAATGCCTGAGTGGAAGTGAGAAAAACAGGGGAGGCAAGGAAGGGGTTGGGAGTGTGGGCTGCTGCCAGGGTGAGGTGGTGTGTTGGGTGCACTATCAGCACAATGATGATGCCTACATGTATCATGGGTGAGCGACAGGAGTTGGGTTGTACCACATCTGGGGCCAATGTAACTGTAACTGCATTATGAATCTACCACTGTAACTGGATATATGACTGAAAAATAAAGTACGTGGAACAATCTGTACCAAAAAAGGTCCTTTTTTTCTCAGTATCAGGCACTAAATATGTCAATATAGCAGGCAATGCAGTGTATGTCACTGAATAAACATGAAGTATTATTGAACCATTTATTTATTTCACATTGATTATGTAACAATCAATCGAGTTCATTAGCACATTGTCAAAGGAGGGAAAGCGGGTGTGATGGTCATCGAGAGCTGGTGTTGAATTGATAAAAGTAGTCCTTGGTGGGTTTGTTGGTGTACAGCTTCTTATTCAGGTACTCCTGACTGAGGCAGAAACACAAGTGAACAGAGTAAGTGTCATTTAATCTATATTAGTCTATATTGAAATATTTCATCATCTACACCCACGACATATCTGCTGACTCGTGCCTGATGAGTGAGTGTATATATGTGTGCTGTGCTCACTGTGCCTGCTGCTCTCTAGCCAGCTGCATGTTGTACTGGTCCATCTGAGTCCTCTGCTCTCTCCTCAGCTCTGCTGCCTTCTTCTCCTCCTCCTCTGCTTCTTTGGACAGCTTCAGCTGCTTTAGGCCCCAAGCTGCCTCCTGAAGCTTTTCAGCATCATGGAGCCTCTGAAGATGGAAAGAAACAAAGGCCAAAAGTGAGATACTCAGTCAAAAATGTATTAGAAAGCAGTGGTTCCCAACATGAGTGTTGAGACCAGTCAAACAGGTCACAGGATAAATGTGATAGGCTAATTAGAGTGCTTTGAGTATCTAAAACATATGTAAGAAAACTGAAAATGAATAATCTCCCTTTGGTTGACCTGGTTACAAGCCTAAGACATGTTGTACGCAATGTATGCAAGCAGGAACAGATGTCAAATAGCAGGAAAAACATAGTGGTTAGCACTGTTGCATCACAGTTAGAAGGTCCTGGGTTTGAATCTTTGCCTGGGGTCTTTCTGTGTGGAGTTAGCATATTCTGCCTGTGTCTGTGCACATTTTCACTGTGTGCTCTGGCTTCCTCCCACAGCCTAAAAACATGCATGATAGGTTAACCAGTGATTCTAAATTGGCCATAGGTGTGACTATGAGCATACATGGTGGTCTGTATCTCTGTGTACAACAGATGGGATAGGCTCCAGCCTCCCTGCACAGGATAAAGCGGTATATAGAAAATGGATGGATAGATGGAGACACTTGGAAAAACATAATGAATTCAAATGCATATACGGTGCAAGAGTTCACTAGATGATCTTATGAGTATAAAAATCATTATTTTTAAGTGGTGACAGGTCAAAAAGTTTGGGAAACACAGTTTTGAAAGACTTTCGCATAAAGGTAGAACTGAAGACGAGCTTGGTGCAGAAGAAGATGTGACCTGACCACAAATTGCTCATACATGTATGGAAGCTACACAGTATCAGTACCTGTCTCTCAAGGCGCTGTGCTTCTCTCTCCCTGTGGATGGTTTTCAGCTGCTCAGGACTCATCCCTTTCCACCTGTCTGGCAGAACCTGTGGTGCCTTCCCTCCTCCCACATCCCTCTCTGCTGCCTCTGCACACTCTGTCATCATGTCAGATGTCATTGTGTGCCACATCTCAGCGAGATTCTCCCTTTCCTCTATCCTGTGTTGCTCCTTCAATTTCACTGCTCGCTCTGCAGCCTGTGGGAACAGGACATGGTCAGGCTTTACCACTGATCCAGGGACAGTCGATTGGTCATCCCCTTGATCATTGAAAAAGCAGGAGCTTTACGAAACCCAGCCTCTAAAATGTGGTTACTTTGAGTGTCTACTTTGAGTAGACACAAGAATCAGCCATATGGGGTACGTCCTCCTGAGACATCCACTCAGTCAGCTAAATTTATTTGCGCATCATGCATATGAGTGGTTATTAGAGAAACCACATAATTGTCATGGAAAATACCATGACCTGAAGGATTTGCAATGATGCCTCCCAGTAGAGGTTTCAGCTGAGTGCATTCAGGCAAATGAGTGAAGGGCTAAATGGGGGCTTTTAAAAACAGACAGGGCCCACGCATACAACAAAGCAGTTTAACCATCCATGCTGCTTGGTACCAAATATTATGATAGCTGTCTTCCTGCACCAAGTGTGTGCATGCATCACTTAACATTTTCAGTAAGCACTTTTAATTTCAAATTCCCACCTGAGAACACCATGTCACAGCTCCAAACCCCATGAGATTCTGCTTTGTGCATTCACATCAGTGGGTGGTGTATGAGCATCTGTGTGTCCATCTGTGTGTGCACATGTATGTACTGTACCAGAGCCTGGTTGTAGTTGTCGAGCGCGAGGCGGGCAGCTTTCTTACACTCCTCTTCTAGTGCAGCTTGTTGAACGCCCCTTAGGTCTTCATGCGCCAGCTCTTTGCTCAGGAGCATCTCTGTAGAGCACATGAGTTGGAAATCATCTGAAGTGTGTTTTTCGCACCTGCATTAGCCATTACCCACTGTGCAAAGCTCCTCAACGACACACTCACACACACATAACGGCTCTCTGGGATGAGCATCCATCAATGTCACCTGGCGGTAAGGGCTGTGCGTGGGAGTGTGTGATTGTTTGTGCAGGAAAGCATGAAGCATGTATGTGATTTACAGAGGCTGTATAGTACACCGTGTAAGCTCATCAGTAATCATAGTGTGCGCGTGTTCCCGTGTGTGAGTGCTTGTGTTTGTCTCTTTTCACCTCTGTGCTTGGCTGCCATGTGCCTTCTTTCATTGTCATCCATCTGTACTTGCAGATCTCTCTCTGTCCTTTTCATTTGTTCTCTCTTCATTTGCTCCTCTCCGATACCCTCCCCCTGCACATGAGACGAGGACACAGTGCATCAAGGGTTACTAGATTATTTATTTAACCATTCACTGGGTTTTGTTCCATTGGTATTTCAAGCACAACAGGCTTCTCCCTTTCACAGTAAGCCTACCTGAAAGATTTGCATACTGGCAGGCCCCAGCTCACTCTCTGGAATGGTGCTCTTGAATGCCCCCTCCAGGCCACACTTGAAATCAGCATCACGAGAGTCCTCTGCTCGCTGATGAGTGGCCCAATACTGGGTCAGATCAAGATGCAAAGCTTCTCGCTTCTCTTTTTCGTCAGTGTCTTGCTGCAGCATTGCTTCATCTTGATATTTTCTCAGCTTATCTACAATGTATTAAAAACATACCGTAATCATTGGTGGTGAAAGCCAAGGGAGATCTTTTCTACCAGTTGCCATCAAACTGCATAACTCCTACATCTGAGATCTTAGACCTTAGAACTGGACAATAATACCGTTATTATTTGCAGTATTACCTTTCTCATCAGTTTGTGAAATATCAGTTTCAGTATCATGTGTAGCATTTCATTTCCATGTGCAATATTTCACTTTCATGTATAACATTGTCAATGTAATGTGCAATATCTCATTTTTCATTTCATTTCTCAGGTGCAACATTTCAATTTCATGTGGAATATTTCATTATGATGTGTAACATTTTATTTTCATGTGCAATATTGCACATGTTTTTGATTATATGTGCAATATATCACCTGAATGTCCAATATTGTCATGTAATGTGAAATATTTCCTTTTTCATTTCATTTTTCACATGCAATATTTCATTATCATGTATGACATTACTTATTACCTCAGTAACATTGCCAGTATTGCGTTTTACTATTCTATTCTTGTCTTATTGTAGTTTACTTATTCTATTTCAGTAATACATCATACTTATAGCTTATTGCTTTTCTACTAGGCACTGCATTTCTTATGTGATGTCATTTTGTTTTGTCTGAGCAATATCTGGTCCAAGAATTTCCTTTGGGATTAATAAAGTTGTTACCCTATCTTATTTTAAACAAGACAGGGCAATATTCTGCTTAGAGACCCAATATTCCTTAAATCCTAGGGTGAATATTGGCTGTGACTCAGCTCATTTAATACTGATCCCTTCCTGTCTTTCAATATTTTAAAAAGTTTAGCCTACCGAATGCTTTGTCCCGTTGTTTCTCCATGTCTTGCTGATGTTTTTTCTCCTGAACTTGCTCGTTCAGAGCATCCAGGTCGAGGCCCATCACACGTAGCCGGGTGTTGAAGATGCGGCCCCTGCGTGCTGTTTCTGCAGCTCTTCTTCTCTCCACAGCCTTTTCTGCAGACTGGTCCACAGGCAGATCCACTTTGTACATGTTCACAGTCTCTGGAGAGTTTCTAAGGAGACAGCAATACAAAACCTATTATTGAACCGGGGTCCGCCCTATGTTCCCACAACCCAATGGTCCCACAGCCATATGTTCCCACATTTTCTTTCACTGAAAATTTTGAAAATTAGGCCCTATATTCCCACATCCCTATATTCCCACATTCCTATGTTCCCACGTCTCACATTTCTAAGGCCCTGTTTACACAAGGGAAAACAAAGATATTTCCACACGGTTTGGTCTTTCATTTACACGAAAACCCTGTTTGTATCTTAAGAAAACGATGATTTCTAAAAACTCAGAACATATGGCCTAATTTTGAAAAATATCTTAGGAATGTGGGAACATAGGCACGCTCCCATTGAACCCTGCTGGAAAGAAATTACTATGATTGATGAACTGGAGTTCATCTTCACACAGAATAGCTCTTGTAATGACCTGATCACACACCAAAACCTGGAGAGGCTTCATTGATTGTATATGGACCGGAGGCTAATCATTTTTACAATTCATTTACATTTTTCTTAACAGTCACTGACCTGAAGTAACACTTACCTCTGACGTTACAGGTGTGTGTTATTCATTTCAGTCAATGTTAATGAATGAAAGTGCCTCGCTGCTTGAAGTCTGTTGTGTATCGATGCCCTTGGTCCCCATGGTAACACCTACACATATTTCGCTGTGTTAAAAATAAATTGAAATAGTCATGCAGAGCTGCACAAAACGCAAAAGCCTTTTTCGAAAATGACTTATTCTGTAATGCTGGGTAATTTAACAGTGTAAAAGGTGCATTCCTAAGGCCAAAAACTGAACACAACAAACTCCATTTCATCTCGCGAGAAACTGCGAGGTTTCATGTCTCGCGCGCTCGAGGGTCTTCCTGTTGGATTGTAAAATGGCGCATTGTTGTCACAACCGTTCGGAGTCTGTTTGATGAAGATTATGACGCGATTTAGATTAGCAAACTAAACGTGCACTTCATAATGTAACTTATGCATCTGACAGCAATAGATTGAACAGAGAGGTTCATTCATTTGCGTGCTCGCTTCGTCTTCGCCGTGCTCGCTAAACATTGGTTGTTAGCATTAGCTAACTAGCTAACATTTTAGTAGGCTAATATTCACTGTACACTTTTTTTTTTTGCACCGATATAACGAAAATGGGTTATTTAAAACTGATAGAGATCGAAAACTTCAAGTCGTATAAGGGAAGACAGATCATTGGACCGTTTCATAAGTTCACTGCAATCATCGGACCTAATGGATCTGGTATGTTATGATAGCCGATGTTAACTTGCGGCTAATGCAAACTGCTTGCTAGCGTTGGTTAGCGGTAAACACGGTGTTCCAATGCTCCGTTCCTCCTAGATATCATAGGTTGCAGTTTAGGCATATAAAAAACATAGTGATTTGCTAGACAGCACTACTGCACAGCACGACTGGTACTATGTGTCTTATTATCTATGTTATGTTAACATTTTCCACTGTCTTATTTCAGTTATGGTTTATGACTGTCAACTTGTAAAATCGTGTATGTCTTTCTATTAGTTAATGTGTTAAAGAAACGATCAGACTTTGCTTTCGCCTGTTTAAACGTTTAATATCACCTTTTTAGTTTTCTTAAATACAATTATGATTTATTATTTTGCAAACATAGATGTTTCACTCAGCTTTACACATACAACGCAGTGCAACATCACACAACAGTAGCTTCTTACCTCAGAATCTGAAGTAAACTGAGCTTTGTAAACGTCATGAGGATAAATATTATTGCAGGGCAATTTTTGATTGCATCAGATTGTACAAGTGTGTCAAAATATATGCTTCACTCAGTTGAGATTTTGATTTCCATATCATATTTGTGTATGTGTTGCTAATAATCCCAATGCTGTTGTTGTAGGAAAGTCCAACCTTATGGATGCCATCAGCTTTGTGTTGGCAGAGAAGACCAGTAACCTTCGTGTGAAAACTCTTAAGGATCTAATCCATGGAGCGCCTGTCGGGAAACCAGCGGCCAACAGAGCCTTTGTCAGTATGGTGTACCAGGAAGATGACGGACAGGAACGCTCCTTCACAAGAGTCATTATTGGTATGAAGCTCCATTTATGGTCATGTGTAATTCAGTTACTTCATTAATGCTCTCTCTGTGTGTAAGGAAGACCATCTGTGTTTTGTTGCTTGTACCTGAAATTAGACGGCATGATCTTTACTATTCATGAAATATGGGTTCTCTTCAGAGGATAGTATTGATGGTTTGTGTTCATGTACAGCTACACAAAAAAAGTATTAAATATTTTCAAACATGAACTAATTGCCTTAATATACTGCTGGCTCTATTTGCATGTAAAAGAAGCACTTATTAAAATTATTCAGTCAGAGACATTACTCCTCATGCAAGAACCATTTATACAGACAGATTCTTTGGCATTTGAGAAGTCATTAAAGATGCCTGGGATTTATCCGTTTTCTTGCATAGCAATCAAAATTCAAAAGGTGTTTAGCTCTGCTGTATGAGTCATGTACAGATGGTCTGTACTTTATGTCAAATAGTCTTCATTTCTGCACTCACCATATTATCTGAGTGCGGTATTTTTTAATCTGATGGTTTAGGAGAGCAAAACATGAAGCTCTGTAGTGTGAAACTCTTCTCACTATGTGCAGCATTTCATTTATCATTATTTTTTTTGAAACTTTCCACAAATGTGGTGGAGCAGGTTGCATTGGATGGCATTGTTTAGAACAAAACTCAAATTTTTTTACATCCTAAAAATCCAAACTCCACTTTATTTTTTTTGTCTTTACACATTTTTTTTTTACAACACATTTTAATATGAAAAGACTTGTTTTATCAGTTAATTGTCTTCCCTTCTACAACATTTCTTCTTTGTTTTTGATGAGCTAATGCTTATGATGTTTTTGCCGTATGTGTCAGGTTCCTCTTCTGAGTACCGCATCAACAATAAAGTGGTGGGCCTGCCTGAATACAGTGAAGAGCTGGAAAAACTTGGCATTTTGATCAAGGCCAGGAATTTCCTGGTCTTCCAGGTAAGACTGAAATTTTGAAAATCTTGTACTGAGTGATCAGTTTGCTATGAGATTATTGTGCTTCTTGGAGTGTGTCCTCACTGGGTATCACAGGTCAAAATGTGACTCATCCAGTTAGTCCATGATTATTTTCATGGGGGAAAAAATCCAAATATGTAACTGTGATACATAGAGATGAGTTTTTAGGACAACAAATTGAGAGGGTCTTTAAATTAATATTTGATAATATGCTTTTGGCATTTTCTATTGTAACCGCATTTTTGTCCTTCTATTACTTAAAGGGAGCTGTGGAGTCTATTGCCATGAAGAACCCCAAAGAACGTACAGCGTTGTTTGAGGAGATCTCACGGTCTGGAGAACTGGCCCAGGAGTATGACCGGAGGAAGAAGGAGATGGTGAAAGCAGAGGAAGATACGCAATTCAATTATCATCGCAAGAAAAACATTGCTGCGGAGCGTAAAGAAGCCAAACAAGAGAAAGAGGAGGTATGGCCCTTTAAGTTGAGTCGCAATACAGTATAACTGGAGTTACTTTTTTTTTTGTACTGCTTGAATCAAACTAAAATAGTTGCTTAACTTTTACTTCTTAATTTACTTAATCACACTTATGGATGTACAATATATCAGTTGCTGATAACAAAAGTTGATTCCAATAGTGTGGAGTATGCTGCAGGCAAGGGACACCACTTAAACCCCTGTGTTGAGTGGTGATTTTTTCCACTCACATCTCTGCTGTTCTCTGTATTCTGCTGATTATACACAGGGAGACTGAATCCTCCTACACACAAAAACGCACACACACAAAGCAAAGGAAAATAACTGAGAGAGTGAAACAAACCTAAGGTTTTAATTGACTTCAGTTGATGATGACGGTGCTAGTTATGCCTGTAAGGGCACCGAAATCCGCCAGTAGCCAAAGACAGTACGAGCAATTTAACAACTCCCCTGTTGAACAAGCAGATTATGAACTTGCAGAAATGCAACATCTTCGACTAATTCCCCATAGTCACCCTATGAGCCTAATTAGCTATGTATGAGGCCAGCTTGCTCCTTCTCCTCTCAACCAGTAGTACCCACAGAGCAGTGCGTCTCTTAATATCAGCAGCAAAGGGAGAAGGACATAGGGAGGATGAATGATGCAGCAGACCTGTTAGCTAGTTAATTATAAAAGACCTTAATTTTTCTAAACAATGAAGTTCAAGGGGTCTAGGTGTAGTCTACAGTACTTTAATTAGTTTGTGTTATTATATAAGTTATTGTATCTGTATCTGCCTCAAAAACTTTATTGGTATTGTCTATTATTATTGGCTCAGAAATTCAGTATCGGTTCATCTCTAATCACACTGTGTCTCTCTCCTATCATCATGCTACCAGGCTGAGCGTTACCAGCGTCTTAAAGATGAAGTAGCCAGGGCCAGTGTACAGTTGCAGCTCTTCAAGCTCTTCCACAATGAGACTGAGATCGAAAAGCTGAACAAAGAGCTTGGTCAGAGAAACAAGGAGATTGACAAAGACCGTAAAAAGATGGACCATGTGGAGGAGGAGCTTAAGGACAAGAAGAAGGAGCTGGGCAGGCTGATGAGGGAGCAGCAGACCATCGAGAAAGAAATCAAGTAAGTGATAATGCCGTAACAGCCTTTTTCTTTCAGCTTTCTTCATGTACATAAATAGATCCTGTTCCTTTTAATGCATTGACATGCATTGTTAATCATTTGACTCTCCCTGCAGAGAGAAGGACTCTGAGCTGAACCAGAAGAGGCCTCAGTACATCAAGGCCAAAGAGAACACCTCGCACAAAATCAAGAAGCTTGAGGCGGCACGAAAATCACTGCAAAATGCCCAGAAGATGTACAAGAAGCGCAAAGGAGACATGGACGAGCTGGACAAAGAGATGAGGGCAGTGGAGCTGGCCAAGCAAGACTTTGAGGAGAGAATGGAGGAGGAGGCGCAGAGCCAGGGCCAGGACCTCACGCTGGAGGAAAATCAGGTCTGACATGTTAGACTGTTGTTCACATTAAAGGATTTCAGAAGTTTGTTGTGGGATTTTCATCTCAAATTTGTGTTATGATGTGCTAAAGTCAGATTGACAGTAACACATAAATGACTTCTGTTTCTCCCATCCCCCAGGTTAAGCAGTACCATCGTCTGAAGGAAGAAGCTAGTAAACGTGCTGCCACCCTGGCACAGGAGCTGGAGAAGTTCAACCGTGACCAGAAGGCCGACCAGGACCGCCTTGACTTGGAGGAGAGGAAGAAAGTGGAGACAGAGGTAAAGAAAAGAGTAGTGCAAGGTTTGTGCCAGAAAAAAATTGTTTGCGCTGATTTGATTTAACCTTTTTTTTTTTCTGTCTAGGCCAAAATCAAACAGAAGATCCGTGAAATTGAGGAAAACCAGAAACGTATTGAGAAACTAGAGGATTATATTTCCACCAGCAGGTATGCTGCACTTATTTTTGCATTGTTTTGTATGTTCAGATTATTGTTCTCATATGTTTCTCTACTGTACAGTTTGAGTCACACACTTTTCTTCTGTTATCCCTCAGGCAATCACTAGATGAGCAGAAGCGCATGGAGGAAGAGTTGACTGAGGAGGTTGAGATGGCCAAGAGGAGGATTGATGAGATCAACATGGAGCTTAACCAGGTACTCAATACACAGCAAAGAAAGAAAAGCAGCTGAATGATTATGCTAGCTGACTGTCAGTGTTTTTACTGCTGTAGCTGGCTGAGTTCATGTTTGCATGTGTTAACCCAGTTCTTTAGACCTCCGGCTTCCTCTATACCTTGTGCTTTTAAAGTGTGCAAGAGGGATCATAATATTTCCATGTTGATCAATAGACCTT
Organism: Chromis chromis; assembly: GCA_900302755.1. NCBI lineage: Eukaryota > Metazoa > Chordata > Actinopteri > Pomacentridae > Chromis > Chromis chromis. The sequence goes on along the minus strand of OMNN01031334.1, from coordinate 54,105 downwards.
TTGCACTGATACTGATCCCTCTGATACGTTTCACATATCAGAGGGAAAGCACAAGTGTGGCCAGTGAAATAAATGATTGCTCTGCGGGCCACTCAATCCATGCTAGCTGCTAGCATGCATAGTGAAAATGTCAGCTGTGAAAAGCTTTATGACTAATCCCATGATTATTGACTTTTGCTGTAGGTAATGGAGCAGCTGGGAGATGCCAGAATCGACAGGCAGGAGAACAGTCGCCAGCAGCGCAAGGCAGAGATCATGGAGAGTATCAAAAGACTGTATCCTGGCTCTGTGGTGAGGCATCTGTCATGGCGCTTACAACAATATATTTTTATTTTGCTTGCAAAACCCATCTGCTGTTTTCCCTTTTGGTGACTAGATTTCATGAAAACATTGACTACAATTAATTTATTAAAAATATTTTGCTCTGTTTTCAGTATGGTCGTCTGATCGACCTGTGTCAGCCCACTCAGAAGAAGTATCAGATTGCTGTGACCAAAGTGTTGGGCAAGAACATGGATGCCATCATCGTTGACTCAGAGAAAACTGGCAGAGACTGTATTCAATACATCAAGGAGCAGAGAGGAGAGCCTGAGACCTTCCTTCCTCTCGACTACCTCGAGGTGAATATTAAACACTACAGATAATAGTTCTCTCCAAGAGTAATTAGAATATAAAAAAATCAACACAGATGCATAAAACAATGTGTCTAATACCAGTGGGACCGCCTTTGTGAGCAAAAAATATTGAAAGTGAATGTTTTAATTTAGAGACTTTAAACAAAAGTCTCAAGTGTCTTTTCAGCTTCCTATTAAAATGCCATTTGAATGCAAAATATGACCAACCAGCTGTCTTAGGTCTTGGCTAGAGTCACTAATGAAAATGTTGCTTACAAAAAACACGTCAATGGGAATATTAGGTTACTTTATTGATAAAATTCACATACAATTTAATATTGTCTTCCCAAAGGTGAAACCAACTGATGAGAAACTGAGAGAACTGCGAGGAGCCAAGCTGGTGATTGATGTGATTCGCTATGAGCCACCCCACATCAAGAAAGCCCTCCAGTACGCTTGTGGCAATGCTCTGGTCTGTGAGAATGTAGAGGATGCACGAAGGATTGCCTTTGGAGGGCCATACAGACACAAGGTACTTTGGTTAATATGGGATAGGAGGATTGAAAGCTAGCATGTCCATCTGATGATCATTTAGATAAGAGAATTGTCTGTTCTTCTGACTAATATCGCTTTGTGTATTTGTGTCCAGACGGTAGCCCTGGACGGTACTCTGTTCCAGAAGTCTGGAGTCATCTCTGGAGGAGCCAGCGACCTCAAGGCCAAGGCCAGACGCTGGGATGAGAAGGCAGTGGACAAGCTAAAGGAGAAGAAGGAGAAGCTCACTGAAGAGCTCAAGGTGACTTTACTGATTGTTACTTACTTTAGAGAGGTTGTAAATTTGATTGTGTGTGTTCATCTCCCTGACTTATATTCACTGACTGCAGTTTAATGCATTTGCCACTTAACGTAAATTCACTACATTCCCCACTTGATCTTTTTCATCGTAGGAGCAAATGAAAGCCAAGAGGAAGGAGGCCGAGCTACGTCAGGTGCAGTCTCAAGCTCACGGTCTGCAGATGCGACTCAAGTACTCCCAGAGTGATCTGGAACAGACGAAAACCCGCCACCTTTCCCTCAATATGCAGGTACAGCCTGGTTACAGCTTAGTGTTTCCTCTTACTATTTGTCAATAGTGACTATTAAATTAACTCCTGTTTTATTTGTGTCATGCAGGAAAAGTCCAAGCTAGAGAGTGAACTTGCAAACTTTGGTCCTCGCATCAACGATATCAAGAGGATCATTCAGTCCCGTGAGCGAGAAATCACTGACCTCCGTGACCGCATGAACCTGGTGAGGCTGAAAAAAAAGTCAACTTGCAAGTCAGTTTATGAATATGTGACTTTACAGTAACATTAATGTTTTTTTTTTCCAGGTGGAGGATGAGGTGTTTGTAGAGTTCTGTAAGGAAATTGGAGTGAGGAACATCAGAGAATTTGAGGAGGAGAAGGTGAAGAGGCAGAATGAGATTGCAAAGAAGCGGTGAGTTTAGTCAGTTCTGCTGTAGGTCTGTTCTTTGTTGTTACGAATCTATGCCAGGTTTTATGTACTCTAACCTAATGTCATTTTGCTTCAGTCTTGAGTTTGAGACCCAGAAGACCCGCCTGGGTATCCAGTTGGACTATGAGAAGAACCAGCTTAAGGAGGATCAGGAGAAGGTCATGATGTGGGAGCAGACTGTAAAGAAGGACGAGGCTGAAATAGAGCGACTTAAGAAGGTAACAACAAAATCAAGAATGAAAATGTATTATTTAGTCTGTCCTCAAATTTTAAATTAAGGTTAATGTTACTTGTGTGTCTTTGTAGGAGGAGCACAGACACATGAAGATCATTGACGAGACAATGGCCCAGCTGCAGGACCTTAAGAACCAGCACCTCACCAAGAAATCTGAAGTCAATGATAAAAATCATGAGATGGAGGAGATCCGCAAAAAACTGGGTGGCGCCAACAAGTCAGTGGTTCACAGTCCTTTTCACATTTCCTATGTTAACATAAATGCTACCTTGTTTGTTCTACAAATGTTTTTTTTTTAATTCTAGGGAGTTGACCCAGCTACAGAAGGAGGTGACTGCTATTGAGACCAAACTGGAGCAGAAGCGCAGCGACCGTCACAACTTACTGCAAGCCTGTAAAATGCAGGATATCAGGTTGCCCCTACGGTCCGGAACAATGGATGATATCAGCCAGGGAGAGGTACATAAATGTAGACATAAGTACTCTAACTTTTATTCAGTTGAGAGTAAAATGGAAAATGACAACTTTCTTTTGTTTTACTGTTTCAGGGGAGCTCGCAGACAGATGAGTCCAGCAGCCAAAGGACGTCCAGCAGTGTTCTGGCTAAAGAGGCTCTCATAGAGATTGACTACAGCAACCTGTCTGAAGACCTTAAGGTAGCTGGTCTAAACAACACACCTACCTGCTAGAATAGAATCTATTCTATTTTAAATGTGTAAGAATTAGGTAATTTGATCCTTTTTGACTCCCCACAGGATGCACTGTCAGAGGAAGAGATCAAGGCAGAGACGAACACACTGCAGCAGCGTCTGAATGAGCAGCAGAGCATCCTGCAGAGGATCAGTGCGCCCAACATGAAGGCCATGGAGAAGCTCGAGAGTGTCAGGGACAAGTTCCAAGAGACCAGTGACGGTGAGATGGCAGGGTAATGGGGTTAACTGAGCAGTAGAAAGGAAGTCGACACTACCTTTCTAGATTTCTTAATGTTAAGTCTATGTGATCTCATGGTTTTACTTTTCTTTGTGTTTAGAGTTTGAGGCTGCTCGTAAGAGAGCCAAGAAAGCCAAGCAAGCCTTTGAGCAGATCAAGAAGGAAAGGTTTGATCGTTTTAATACCTGCTTTGAGTCTGTGGCCACCAACATCGATGAGATCTACAAAGCCCTCTCGCGCAACAGCAGTGCTCAGGTATGTCTTAACAGTTACTTGCATGAATTCAGAGACAGGGCACAAATTGTGGTCAGTGTTTTATGCCATGACGGGTAACAGATTGATATATATAGAGGGATAACAGTAATTCTTCGTGACCCCTTCGTGTGCATTTTTACCTTGTTATGTACTGAGAGCAAAACCTTTAACAATGAGTGTATCTTTTTTTAATAGGCTTTCCTGGGCCCAGAAAACCCAGAGGAGCCATATCTGGATGGTATCAACTATAACTGTGTGGCTCCAGGGAAGAGGTTCAGACCAATGGACAACTTGTCTGGAGGAGAGAAGACTGTTGCTGCTCTGGCTCTGCTGTTTGCTATTCACAGGTAAAACAAAGGAGGAGTATTCATGGATTTTCAATACATCTTTGACTTGCTTGTAAGTTCATAAAAATGTTTGCACCATTGGAATATTGTTAACAGCATCTTTCCTGCTTCTCTGTAGCTACAAACCCGCCCCCTTCTTTGTCCTGGATGAGATTGACGCAGCTCTGGACAACACTAATATTGGCAAGGTCTGTTGAGGAAATGAATCAGATTTTATGACTTGACATTTTTATCAGTGCTGCTTGTCAAAAGAGCACAGTAGCTTTTCATTAATGCTCATCATCAACTCAAAATTTCACTCTTTACTTTCAAGGTGGCCAACTACATCAAAGATCAGTCTGTGCAAAACTTCCAAGCCATCGTCATTTCTCTGAAGGAGGAATTCTACACCAAGGCAGACTCACTCATAGGTGTTTACCCAGAGGTGTGTGTCTCTTTTATTGACTTTGAAACATGTTGTTTACAAAAAAGTTGATCAATATTGTTATATATAATGTGAACTAGGTTTCTAATATGTAGATATAGTATGAATATGTGCTCACACAGATGAGTATAGACTACTTGAGGTACCATTTAAAAGTGTGTAGCTTAAACATCTTAGTGTTGCATTAAAACAACATGACAATACAAAAAACATGATAAGAAAAATTTAAACAGAAATTAAATTTTATAAAGTAAAAAGTCTGTGTCACATAAGGTTGAGCTATAGATATCTTTTTTTGTACTACTTTTGATATGCAGCCATTCTAGTAATCAGGACATGCTGCTCTGTAAGCGATGGAACGTGTACCGATTGTTGCAACATCAGTCTCCTGCTGAGCATAATGAATGTCTGAATCTATTCATGAATTACATCAGGACTTTTAACCAGCAGGGTTGCAGATTTCCCCAGTATAAATAATTGTGTGCAGCAATGAGCCTCCCAATCGAAGATTACATGGATACTGTTATGTATAGTTGCCCAGAAAGTGATAACACATATATTTTTGTACCCTCATCTGTGCTTCTTCAGCAGCTAGGGTACTGTAGTTTTTTACGTTTGGCAATTTTCGAATAGTATTTGCCTTGTGCATACCCCTGTGAGAAGTTATATAAAAGAAAATACAATGAAAACACAAAAAAATATAGCCATGAAACTTTGACAGCTATATATTAGATGGTATTTGCATATCTTTAAAAGGATCCAATTCAGTTTTCTACTGAAAATATTTTAGAAGGATTAAAAAAACATCCTACATTTAATTAACCAGGGTCAGACTGAGCATCTCTAAGTACGAGTGAGACAGATTAGGTTTCAAGAGGCTGTTCAGTTCTTTTCTTCCTGTCAGAACCATCAAACTTAAAGTAAATACTTCTGATGTATATATTTTCAAGAGGCTCTTCAAAGATTAAAAAAAAATGTTAAAAAGCATGGGTATGTGCTATTAAAATGCTCTTAAGATATATATAAATAATTATAACAGTCAAGTGATAGTCTGTACATCCACTATAGTTTCAAACTTTGCAGAATTAAAACATCTGGTTAGAATTCAGCATAAAAACTGACCAATAACAACTCAGATTTTCTTTTTGAAACATACAACAAACTGTTTTTTTTTTCCATCTCTTCCATCCACAGCAAGGAGACTGTGTCATCAGCAAAGTGCTCACCTTCGACCTCTCGCAGTATCCTGATGCCAACCCGAATCCGAATGAATAGGATGATCACTCCCAACACTGGCATTTTGGCAAGTTGGATGTTTCATTTGCTACTTCTCTGGATTGCCCATGTATTCTGTAGTCACAGATCTTGTATCCATTAGGTCTCACATGTTATTTCCTACTGCTTTTTTATGTTTTGTTATCTATTTTTGGGATATGCTAGAATAGTGAATTAGTGAGATTTTTTTAGTTCTTGGGGGGGTTGTTCTTCAGTGACATTGACAAACAGGATGTATGTACCCTTATAGAAACGAGCCCTATCTCAATTTGGACAACATTACATAAAGCATTATAATGATTAATAAAAAATAATTATAATCAAGGGAAGCAAACCTTTTTAACAAACTGCAGAATTTGTATCATGTAGTGAAATGTGATGAAGATGCCTGCAGCTGTTTTTTGTTGTCAGAACTTTTATACTGTTTATGGCCCTCTTTTCAATCGTGTGCTTTAAAACCCTTGCCTCTCCTCTGTTGTGTGTTCTAAAAGATGTATTTGCATTTTCATATGTGCTACTTTTTTAAACGTTTAATCAGGAAACTGTTGTTACAGTATGGTGGATACATTCCCATGTGTGATAGCTAAATAAAACCCATAGTTAGCTCTGGCTGGCAGTGCTATAAGGAGAACATTCTGTGAAAACTGTCATCAGAAAATTATTTCAGAGGAAATGCAAGGAGGTTATTACAGCTGTATGTATAGCAACTGTCTCTTTTATGCCCTGAGTGATATTCTGAATCAGCTTTAGGTTAATGTTAAACTCAGCAACTATGCTGTCAGGTCTGTTTTATCGATTGGTTTGCTTCAATAAATAAAATTTGAATTATTTAAGCTCCTTTATTTTGTTTACTTTGTCATGCAACCATGCAACTCAACCACTGTTTTCTAATTTCAGGTGCTGCATTTGGTAGCTGTACTGTCTGCTTTAAAGAATGTTGTTACTTTGATATGAATCTATTTGAACCCACAATGCAGCATGCATCTTGCCGCATTAGTTTCCGTTCCATAAGGGGGAGAATGTGCTTCGCTTCGTGAGACTATTTATGGAGTCTCTCAGTTTTCACACTAATTCTTGGGGGGGCAGCAGCCAAAGCACGCACCTATCTTCTATCAAGGCTTTGTCTGCACGAACTACCTAATTTCAAGGTATATCTCTGTCATTAGTTTGGATTATTATTTAAACACACTTTTCTTCTCCAAATCCCAGTCAGTTGATGTCAGATGTCCATCGCAGTTTGTTTGCAGAAAGGAAACTAACACGGAAGTTGAAGATTGAATGATTTATTTATTTTGCCAATGGTGAAAATACCAAAGTAACATCAACCTTAACGGCACAGATTCCGAGCTGAAGGAGAATTAATTTGTGCAGTTCACTCAAACTAGCAGTATCTCAAAAACCTTGATACATACTGTATGTGTGACGGCGAAACACGGGCACATCAGAGGATATTGTATAAAAGAAAAACAGTCCTCAGGAAGGCCTGTCAGTGTTTGCACAAAACATGAAACAAGTGCAAAAATTATGCCTACACAATTATGAATAAAATAATAAGCCTCAGTGCACTTTAAGCTAAATCAACCATACTCCAGGTATGCTGAAGAACCCTTCTCTGTGCTAAACTGACCCAGTGCAGAGAGATTACAAATGAATATAAATGAAAAACACATAAAACCTGTAGCAACAGAGTGACTTAAAGTGACTTGGAAAAAAATCACATGCACTGCTTGATTGCAATGGCTTTAAAATGAACAAATACTTTATTACAGCTAGATTGTTTCCTAATTATTTTAAAGTTTAAATATATTTCCATGTTCCAAAAACAGGTTTCCTCTTGAAAATCTGCTGATGCCAATTGTATATAACAACAATTGTGAGCAGGAGAAAACCTCGTAAACCTCAGATATTAAAAGACTAAAAGACAGCGAGTCCTAATAGATCAGAGGACGCTGCTTTATAAACAAAGAAAATATCCTTCTACTTACACTGTCAGCACCAGAACCCCTCAAAGAGTACTTAAAACTTTCTGGGCCTGAATGCGAAGACACTCATTGGTTCCCCAAAGTGGAGTCCTTCCCCTCTGTCCTCAGTATAGAGCAGCACAACAAAGACAGCTGCTTTCTTTCTGTATCCATCGAGTCACTTTAGACATTTTAGTCACCGTTCACTATACCGCCTCCTCAGTGAGGCCTTAATAAGACACTGTTCACTCACATGGTTGTCCCATAAGTCTATGGAATGGATAACCTCAACAAACGCTACAAAGAAAGAAGTGCGTCAATCTGTTTACTCTGAGATGAGTTAGTGTTTTTATTCAATAAATCTGAAGAATAGGATGTTTCATCATCAGATATATTGTTTCTTCTTAGTTTTGTACCACACTTGACAATAATTGAAACCAGCTTGTCTCTAGGCCCTGAGCCAGGCTGACAGATTCAGGTTGTCAAAGAGGCAACAAGCTTGGTAAAGTGAGGTGAGGTGGAGCCACCTGCTAGTTTAAAAAACCCCACATAAAACGATCAACTCAAGTGGTAGCCTCTACACTTCGGAGTCGGCCTCCGACTCCTGTATGGAGGGAGTCTTGGGAATTGGACGTCTCTTTCTCCTCACAGCCGGATCTGGCCGGCCTGTTTCCTGAGCTGCCACAGCAGGGACAGCAGCAGCAGGAGGAACAGGGACAGGGCGTCTCTTTTTGCCAGAAGCACTGCTGCCGGAGCGTTCGCTGAGGATGCCCTGAGCCATGCCCTCCATGTGGCCGACGGGCATCCGCATGGCGTCGGCCATCTCCTTCTTAGTTACAGACACAAAGCCTGGATCTCTGGCCTGAGAGACGAGACCGCCTTTTACAAGAGCCTGAAGAAAAACAACATGGAAGGTTCTCACATATAGTAGCAATTTCATATATTATTAATGGTAATGCATCAACCACAAAACCACTGTCCCTATTGTGTTAACTTATATAGAACTTCTAGACATTTAAAAAAAAAAGTCTTCAATGGCACTGTTTTTATTTTACAAGCTCCAAAAAAAAAAAAAAGGGGCTATCTTGTTCTTGTAAAGTCTCATTACTTCATTTACTTGCTAGGTCTCAATTGACTTCTCTCGACCTGTATGGCATCTCTGTTATCAGGAACTGACTGCTGGTAAATTCTCTGACTCTTCAACAACCACAGGCTTAAAGGAAACTGTGGACAAAGATTGGAGGTACTATTGAATCTGAAATTAATTTTTGGTCTGTAAATATTAATTATAGTGATTTGTGGAGTTTTTTTTTATTTGAATAATGGCTTCACATGAGCTTTTGCACTCTGTAAAACTAATTTGGATGCAACATCTGCAGCCAACAGATTCAGTCATCTACTCAGTGTGATCTGCAGTCAATTTTGTTTCTGAAATGATTTGAAATTTTCAGTGAGACATAAAGTTAATTCAATCCAGGAGTAGAAGTAACTTGTGACCAAGAACTGAGCTCAGTGCTGAAAAGAGAGTTAGGTTATTACCGCCTATGTATGACAGATCTGACAGCGGATGGAGACATTTCCTACTAATAGAGGTGGAATTAAATTAGGAACAAAGAGTTGATCGGTCACTTCCACACCTACCTCACGGACAAGCTGGTCGGCTGCAGTGTGGGAGCTCTGACTCTGACTGTCACCGTAGACGGGTTCATAAGGGAACTGTACAGAAAATATATGCATTGCTTTTAAATGATCTGTTCAACATCTGTGACACTGCATGAGGCAGCCTTCTATTAAATATTACCTGTGTTTTGTCGGTTTGCACTGTGAAGCTCCAAGAGCGTCCACTGTCTGAAAAAGAGTAAAATAAATACACAAGGAACAATTATGAAGTACACAGAAATCCCTCTTTCTATGTCTTCAGTCTCAATGGCCAGATTTTATTCAACTAGTTTTTGTTTGGGTCATGTTCAGTTTAAAGTAGGTTGTACTTTAAAATGGTGCCAAAGCAGCCCTAAATAAAATACCTCAGTCCTTATGTGAATGTAAGTAAAACAGGGAGCAATGAAATTAGACTATTATTGAAGTATGATTTATGCATGAGGGTAATTCATCACTAAGTCACTTTAATAAAGATACCAGCATGCATGCTGTTCTTGCCATTACCAATGAAATGTGGCAGTGCAATATCATAAACTTCACTCACTTCAACAACAAACTTCCCTCTAGTGCTAAAATCAGGCAGCAGCATCTAATGTTCGTCTGTTTTCTTATTCTTATTATTCCTATTCTTGTACTGATAAATAAAAGCTAAATCAAGTGTTTTATAGATGCTGTATTTGTTGTTTCTGACCACGATAAAGTGAAAAAACTGAACTCCCAGAAAGCATTAATAGAGTAGTATGCACATTGTAGGTCAGTATATGGCCATCATATTAAATTTTTGTAACTCCTATGTGTTTCTTTTAAGACATAAATATGTCCAGACTGCCTATGATTTCAGACAATTTCCAAGTGTCTCAAGGCCTCTGAAGAACTCTTCCTAGACCCTCCATATGAACCCTGTTCCTGTGCCTTACCTGGCTCTTCATCCACACAAGGATTGTAAAACTCTTCTGGGCTGCCTTCTCTCTCAAATGAAAAGCTGAAAGATGATAAAAAATTGCCTCCCGTCAGACACAATAAGACCCTGAGGATACGCTGTCAAGGTAGGGAGGTACTATAGTTGGTACTCACTCAAAGGCGTTGTTGTTAGTGTTGTTCTTTGGTGCAGCTGTGGGGAAAAATTCGGTGGTGGGCACCAGGGCAGAGGAGTTTGGTGGAGACTCGGGTTGGCTCTCGGAGAACATGAGGGGCCGCTGGCTGGCCATCTGTTGGGCCTGAGCGTTTTCAGGCTCGGCGGCAAATGAGTCCCCACGGTTACCAAACAGACCGTGGGACCGCTGGAAATACAAAAGCAAAATAAGCAGACATGCAGGTATAATCCCATATTAAAAATAAAATTCAGAAATCCGTTTTAAGTTATAAAATGTAAAGCCAGAAAATATCTCCTCCACCCACTGATCATCTTGTTATTAATCAAAATTTAAACTGGCCATAACCCCAACTACACACACAACAATGATGATGATGATGCAGACTGAGTGAATGAATACACTGTGCTTTGTGTTTCGCACCTGGAAAATGGCCTCTTCTCCAGACTCCTCCATAGCTCTGTCCATTTCTTCCTCATTCTGCAGGTCTCCTGAAATGGCCCTGTGCATCTCTGGAGCTGCTTCTTCGTCGATACTCCTCAGACCCGCCTAAAAAAGCATGGAGGATGTGGATAAATGAAGAGCAGAGGCACATATGTGGCACTGTTCAGAAGAGTAGGAGAACTTGCGCAAGAAAAACACAAGGTGAGATATAAGTGCATAAAAAACATTATGTTGAGTTCTATTTTTTAACATTTAACATTCACCTGGATCTCCGGGCCTGATGCGCTCTTCTTAGTTGGCCGGTAGCCGTAGTACTCCTCCTGACGCTTCATGAACTTGCGGAAATGGTCTTGGAGCAGGAAGGTGGCATAGAATTTCCCCACAGTCACCTCATCATCTGTAAATCACAGTGCTGTCTGCGTGAGAAATGCTGGATTGTTTTGTAAAGGCTGAATGTAGCTCAAGTTATTTACATGTATAGACTCACCTCCTATAGGGGGGATGACCTGGTCCAACAGTTTCATACTGGTGCGCTTCCAGATTTGCTTTATGATGGCTCTCAGCTCCTCATTGGCCTGCTCAAAGTTACCTATGAGGAACAGGTCAAGGGCATTTTACTGAATTACAATAAGTCCATCAAGTTGAAGGAAATGCCTATATCATATACAATATACGCCATGATGGTATGAAACAGGTTTTTATGCACTTGATGTACCTTCTGTTTTGATTTTGAGTGCAGTCCTGACCAGAGCGAACAAGGTGGCATTGAAGGTGACTGTGCCATCACCGTTGAGAGGCATGTTCATACCAACCAAGCGCTACAGACAGAAGAAATAAAACAATAAAACACATTCTTTTTCTGTCTCTGTAGGTTTCTGAACATACAACCTCCTACTAAATGCATTTCTGATGAGTTGCACACTATAAATGCAAGCACCACATAGTGAACATGCTTTATGGTTGTACGTACCTTGCATGCAGCACGATGAGGACAGAACTTGCCAAAGCCCAGTGGAGGCTGAATGCGTCGCAGCAGCGTCACCACATCCAGATGTTTGATCCTCCCCCTGTTAGATCAGAAATACATTTTACACTTGAGTGACACCCACTAAAATCAGATTTTATCCCATGGGTAAATGCTTACGTGGCTTCAGGATCATATTCAGCCCAGATCTTCTTAAACTCATCCAGATGGTGTGGACCAAGAAGAGACCAGTCACGGGTCAGATAGTCAAAGTTGTCCATGATTACAGCGACAAACAGGTTGAGGATCTGGATTAGAAGGGGAAAAAGATGCTTATTACAAAAATGTTTCTGTTTTGACATTTGGGGGGAAAATATGTTATTTTATTTCTTTCAAAATATGAACTGTTGAATATGTGGCTGCTTCTCACCAGGAAGGCACAGAGACAGTAGAAGCTGAGGAAATAGAAGACAGCAAAGTTGGACCCGCAGGTGTACTCTTCTCCTGGCAGGAAGTCAGACTTGGCGTCACACTTCTTCCCATACATCGAAGCCATCATGACCTCCTGCCAAGCCTCTCCAGTAGCACATCTGGACACATAAACACACAGTAAGACAGTAACAGTAAGATCTTGGCTCAGTTTTTGAAGTTGTACAAAAATATGACTTTTAACATTTGAACCCTAAACAGTTTCTGGGCGTTGTTTTGTTCCTGACACATTTTTACTCGCTGTGGACTCATTTTTTACTGCAATATAAAGTCCTAAACCTTTATGGAAACAGTACAATTATGACCAGAAATAGAGAGAACTAAAGGAAAAGTCTTTCGTGCAGTATAACAGAGTTATAATGGCCCAAATTTTAAAAAATGGAGAAAAAAACAAACAAATTTTAAACAATTATTAATTAATAAAAAACTCTAAATCTAAAATTGCAATCCACATCCACAATTATTACTAACACTGGAAAAATGGGGACTCCACATACTATCAATAGTTTCCTATCTACATTTATTTGCTATGTGTAAACTCAGAATCAGAATTTTTGTGAGTCAGTCATGGTGTCATGGTTGCACAAAAAAACTAATAATTTTTTGTTTACAGAATTTGTTAAACCACAGATCATGATCTAAAAACTCACCGGAATAACATCAGAACAGCCTGAGGGAATGTCTGGAAGTTGTTGTTGCGGTTGATTTGGGTGCCGTCCACTAAGGCTACCTTTCCAAAGATCTGAAGGTTGTTGCAATACAAGTCAAAAGTATTGTCATTCACCAATAATAAACACAGCCAGTTATGATCTATACAATATTTAACTTCATAAAATTAATATTGAAGACTGCACCTGCATCCCAATGACAGCGTAGATGAAGAAGAGCATCACAATGAGCAGAGCTACGTGAGGGAGGGCCTGTAGACAGAAGATATTCAGGTCATGGAAAAGTGACAAGTAAGAAGCACAGTGTAGAATAAAAATGAAATAAATGATGACCTGGAAAGACTTGATGAAGGTCCACAGCAGATTACGGATGCCCTCTGAGCGGTTCAGCAGTTTGACCAGACGCATCACACGGAAGAGTCGGAAGAACGTGATGGAAACCGAAGCATTTTCAGAGGCCTGTGGATAAAAAGACAGAGTTGGATGAAAAGAAAACATTGAGTAAAACATAAAAACATGGTTGGGTTCAAATGTCAGGAGAATTTATAAGCTTACCGCAATCGCTTGCATAGGATTTGTCTCCTGCACAAAGTAGATGAGGAGGTTATAGTTGGCAGTTGCACGACTTTCATTTAATATAATAATATCATGAACAGTAGGGGCATACCAACTGTTAGACAGGATCAGGGTTTGATTTAAGGGTTAATATTAGAGTCATTTTTCCATTTTGGATGAGTTGCACAGCTTCCTGGTCTAAGCAGCTAAATGGTTGCAACTTGTAACTCATGCGAAATAGACAAACTACACACGCTTCATTGTCAAAACATTAACTGTATTCAGTCAGTCAAGCGGTCACTAATACTTGCTGTGAATTTCTACACAGAGTTGACATGTAGCCCTATTTATATTAACAGTATGAACCATACTGTAACACAATATAGCAAACCTCTTGAAGTCTTATCTTACATTCACGCTGTAAGATGAGACAGACAGTAGAAACGCAGATGTTTAACCAGCAGGTTGAGCAACACACAATTCATTAGAGTAGCGCTACAGTTTAGTAGAGAACGCAGTGGAGTGCTCACACAGCAAGGCTCATGCAGCAGTGCAGTGCAGATCAGATATTTACAGCACAGCCATGGAGACAGTACAGTCCTCCACTGGAGGCCAGGGCAGTCTGTGGAGGATAGACAGATGAGGAGTGAGGTGCACGGAGGACACAGAGATTGATGGGGATGAGAAAAAAGAAGAGGAGGAATAGATGTGATATAGGGTGTGGATGGAGAAAACTGAAACTGTGACAAGCTTGTGGATGAAAACATGATGACTGCAGTGCAACAGTGACTGAAAGAAACTGTGACTGGCCAGAGAAAACACTGAGTTTGTGTAGATTTATGACAAAAATAACAGTAAATCCCTAATTAAAGTGCTCACACAACACATATAAGACATCAAATCACTGAAAATAGTGTAACGCATGATGGTGGAAATAACAGGTTTTTGGTAGTTTTGTGATGGAAACGCATCTTAGATTGCACAAGGCGCTGAAGAGGGTGCGAGTGGAGGTGAGGTGGAAATATACAATAACAGTACTGACCACATCCTGTCAGATAGTTCTCCCAGCATTAAACAGCTGTTGGGCCACAATTATAAGCTTCTGGATCAGATTACTGAATAAATACGTCCTGTCTTTCCAAACTGAATCACGCTATTGCCTGGGAATGTGTCATTAAGACAGCACAAGGGACTTTTACACAGCACCTGCAATGAGAATCTGATCTGTTTACTTCATCTTGTCATATGTACTCACATCGACTTCACTCAGGATGACATCAACAACGCTACCAATGACGATGATGAAGTCAAACACGTTCCAGGGGTCTCCAAAGTAGCCCTGCAAGAAAAGATGAAGCAAACTGACAGATTAGGAGATGAAACTCGGTGGGTTACTATTAGAACAACAAACATTAGAGCGTTTACCCTCGCTTTGAAGGCCATGAGCTTGAGAATCATCTCCACGGTGAAGAGCACGGTGAAGATCAAGTTCAGAGTGTCCGACAGTTTGGTCACATGGTCCGACTGATTACAGTGCTGGAAATAATTCACATTAACATGTTAGAACTGTTGATTAGTAGAATTAGAGAATGTAGTTATAGTGAAGGTAACTAGATAGAACTCATAGAAATCAGGCCCATATTAAAACTTTTCAGATTAAATCTAATCTGCACTGTGTATTTGCCTTGTCTTTGTGGCCATATTTACATGAAAACAGGCAACTAAATGTGTTAATCATTGCTTTCTAAAAATTGACATGCAACGTAAGATTTTGCAATTAATTTGTCAGTAATTGAAAAAGAAATCTGTAGGGCACCTGGCATTTATGGGCCCTTAATTTTCCGAAAAAATAATTATTTTGGGATTTGCTGTAAAGTCATGTCCCAGATATTAAATACTGTTCACTTTGTCATTAATTAAATGCTCCAAAAAAACACTGTGTGCTGAATAACGACATTTAATATTGTCTATCAGTACTTTCAAGACAATCTCAGTGTTTTCAGGTTGCAACATGACCTTCATTTCCATACCTGCATCCCCAGACACAAGGTGTTGAGCATAATTAGGAAGAACATGAGGTACTCAAAGTAGCAGGAGGTGACAATGTACCAGACCCTGTACTGGTAGGGATTTTTGGGGATGTAGCACCTCAGAGGACGAGCCTTCAGAGCGTACTGCACACATTGACGCTGAGGGGACCCAGAACAGACAGGAGGTGTGTTAAAACACAAAATAATTAGTCAATTTATGCGACAGTGACAAGTTGATTTTTTACCAAGAATGACGGCACTCTCAGTTTCGTGTATGTGTACCTGGTTCTTGTCCAGCTCACAGTCCTTATACTCCTGCTCGCCCTGCTCCTGGAAGGTGACAATGACGAATCCCACAAAGATGTTCATCATGAAGAAAGCGATGAGGATGATGTAGATGATGAAGAAGATCGACACGTCAACGCGGTTGTTGAACACCGGGCCCATATCTTCTTGGTCTGAATCTATGGCTCTGTACAAGAGCCTGGAAACAAATGAGAAAAGAGAAGAAATTGGCAGAGCAAAGATTAGAGATCAGAGATACAATAAAGCTCATTTGGACGACCTCCAGGTGATGGAATTACTTTCAATGCAATATCCACCTAAACTGATATCCTGACTTCTAACTCAATCTAACAGATAGAATCAAAATAATCCTATTTAAAAGATGCGATTCATCAAATCCACATTTATTCAGTGCTTACTTTGGCCAGCCCTCAAATGTGGAAACAGTGAATAGAGCCAACATCCCATAGAGCACGTTGTCAAAGTTGAAGTCACTGTTGATCCATTCTCTTTTCGCCAGCACTGTGTCTTGTAGGGAATTGTCCATGTGCTTCCAGAAGAATCCCCTGAGAGCAGACACAGTGTATAGTCGCTCTAAAATAGCAATATGGTTTTGCTAAATGAAATGTATGATGTGCAAATGTTGCTTGGCTTACTGGCATTCCTCCCCAGTCACTTTGGATGGGTCTGTGCAGCTGTAGAATTTACCCTGGGAGGGAAAGGATTAGTGACGCATTTAATACACCAGCAGCAAGGCTTCTATCCTCACTGAAGCTTAGTCTGGAAATACGACCTTCACAGTATCACACCACATACGGCTATAGAGCGATATGTTAACAAACTTACCTTAAAGAGTTGGACTCCAATGCAGGCAAACATGAAATTGAGCAGCATGGTGACCAGGACGATGTTTCCAATTGTTTTGATGGCCACAAACACGCACTGAACCACATGCTGTCAAATCAGATAAACAATGATCAATTAATATTGAGCTCTGTATCTAAGTACAAATTAGAAGTACTTGAATATTTTCATTGTTTGCTACTTTACCCTTCTATTCCACTACATTTCAGATTGCAATATTGTACTTTTATTTGAACTACATTGATTTAACAGCTCTAATTACTAGTTGCTACTATTATACATAAAAAAAAAACATTTCCTACTTCTAAAAAATACTGTATAATGTTCATTTAAGTGTCTGTTTGGGGCCCTTACATACTCTACTGTAAGCAGTACTATAAGAGTGAATTCCCT
>OMNN01031334.1:14821-29354 GCA_900302755.1 Chromis chromis | reverse complement strand
TTCCCTTGTAAATTTCTCAGTTGGCTTCAACCAGATAATATTTCCAGGCCCGTAGAAGTGAAACTATCCAATATTTTACACAAACAAAAAATCAAATATTACAGAAAAGGATGTCTGTTTAGATTTATCTTTACAGACATCCAGCATTCGGACAGGGTCGACTCCTTGGTTAGGAATTACTGGACTAAACTACCTATTCCATCTAAAGCACATCATTAATCTACAGCATTAAAATGGAAACTTATAAACATATAAAAAATAAAAATCACGTCATATACAGCCATAATATATCAATCACATGGACAATTTTCTGCAGAAAAAGTGCTTTCTATACTTTAAGTTCATGTTTTTTTAGTAAAATTTTGAATGCAGTGTTTTTACTTATAAAGTAGCATTTTCCCTTGTATTTCTACTTTTACTCAAGTAAAGGATCTAATGAATGACTCCCACCCAGACATCTCCCTAGAGGAATTATTAATGCACGTGTTGTACCTTTAACCCTTTGGCTCTGTTGATGGCTCTGAGAGGCCTCAGCACCCTCAACACCCTGAGAATCTTCACCACAGAAATGGCACTGGATCTGCAGACAACACGTGATGAAAAGCAGTGTTGGTTTGCATGTCTTAGAATTCTAAATAGTGCAATAATTTTAATCCTAAAGTATAAACTCACTCCATTCCCATAGACAGGAGAGACACTCCGACCACAATCAGATCCAGGATGTTAAAAGAGTTACGGCAGAAAGAGCCCTCATGCATGAACGCTCCATACACGGTCATCTGCCAGTGAAATACAGGACAGTTATACACAGAATAATGAATTAGAGGGATTTGTGTTTAGGTTTTAAAAATGTTAAACAGAGCTAACACTTTTTCTCAACTAAAAATGCCACGAGTTAAAGCTTCTTTGCAACTGGTGCTGCTGCCGTCTTGGCCAGGGCTCCCTTGTAAAAGAGATGTGTAATCTCAGTGGGACTCACCTGGTTAAATAAAGGTTAAATTCAAAAAAATTCTCAAATGTGAGCATCTGCTGCTTTTCTGCCTTATAAATGATTAAATTGAATTTCTATGGGCTTTGGGATATTGGTTGGACAAAACAACATATCTGAAGACATCACCTCAGACTCCAAACTAACTAAAGAAAATAATTGGTTGATTAATAATGAAAGAAACTGTTAGCTCCAGCCTAATGTTGAAAATGTCATAAACTTGTTCCTCCACAAAGGTGAGAGCCAAGGTGGAGGTATGTGATCAATGCCATTGTTGGTCTGTCTGTTGCAAGATAACATAAAAACTACATGGCTGAATTTCATGAAATCTGGAGGTGGAGCATTAGCACCCATTACATTTTGGTGTGGAAGTAGTGGAGCAGTGCATGGTAAAGGCGGCAGGAACTATGAGCTATGATGTAGGGTTATATATGAGTCATTTGGGGCAGAAAATGGTTAATTTTATGAAAAAAATAAATCTTCTAAATGTGTCATTTTCACACATGGAGATAGATTTTTACTCAATGACCGGAGAGGGACTTAAAATTGTGAGATATGGAATTTGCCTTGGTGAAGGATGTGCTCTCTGAATGTCTTTCTAGTTTCTATCAGTATTTACAGTCAGATCAATAAATATCGGATTTACGATTCAGCAGGACAATAACTGCTGTCATTGTGAGTTAGGTAGTTGACTCATTCAGCTTTATCTCGTAGCTGAATATGTAATCTTAGTTAATCAATCTTAGTGGAAAACATGCACAACCTGAAAAAACCTCATTCAATAGTAGATGCTTCTCACCCATGAAAAACATTAAATGTAAAAGGACATAGTCGTCACCTTTGAAAAACAGAAAACTAAAATATACCTGTCATCAGCTTCAGATCAAAAGCATCTATATTAGCTGGTATCACTCTCAAAGAACCAGATCAGTGCCCCTCAAAACAAAGCATTGCATGAAATATGCAGCACATTACTTGGTGTTGAACATACCTTCAGTACAATCTCAATGGTGAACACGGTGGTGAAGACAATGTCAGCATAGGCCAAGATCTAAGAGAAGGACACAGAGAAACAGGGCTGTTATCACATGTGGCCTTCTTTCAACAGGTATTGTCTTGTGTGTTGGGCTGGATCTGGTTGTCACCTTGTTCCTGTAGGATTTTGGATCAATGGGGTCCTCAGCTGCCAGCGAGATGGAGGACAGCAGGATGAACAGGAGGATTAAGTTGGTGAAGGACGAAGCATTGATGATCTTGTAGCACAGCTTACGGAACCTGTAGAAAAGTCATTAGCCAAATGTGAGTACACACAGGCACAGGTATTAATCTGCATTATTCATTATAATATATATATATATATTTCCTGGTTGTGTTTTTGCAGAATCACTGTCAGATTCCTACTTGTTCTGAGGGCCAAAAATGAAAAAGGAACTGGCTTCAGGCAAAGGAACTGCTTCTTCCTTCAGCTGCAGGTCGGCCATCGGTCGGGGCCGTGGGCTGATGGGGATTTCAGGCTCTACCTCCTCGTCATCACCTATGATGCAGAAAAACAGACTCTACAGTGAAATGACACACTCACTCACTGGGGGTATTAAAATAAAAACCTTAGACCCAGGAAAAATCTCTCAGTGCTGAATCATATGGTGGGCTTTATATGGTAGTCACCAGAGGGGTGTGAAAATAGCTTTAGACTGCTATAATCACAACTCAGGGAATCAGCTGAGTCTAATAGTGAAGAGGGGTTACTATCCTTGTGCTGTAACATAGCCAAGACCCTGTAATGAATACAGACTCCTGGAATGAGTGACCTCCTTCTGCTACAGCTATACCACTGAGAAATGTGGGAGTTTAAGATGCAAGAAAAATAGTTGAAGATATTTTTTGTTTACCGGGGAAGTCAGCAGGTGGGAATGGATCTTTCACTTCATTGACATTGGACTCGAATTCATCGATTTTAAGCTGGAAAAAAAAAGATAGATGTGAATTAGAAACACTCCTTGTGAATAAATCATTGTGAAGAGTAAATGTGATATGATACTAGAAACAACACTAACCTTGGCAGTGGTGGGCATGTTCTCCATCTTGGCCCTCTGCTCTGCCAGTTTCTTAGCTATCCTCTCTCTCTCCTCATCAGTCTTCTCAGGCATTTTGGACCTGAAGAGCAAGAGGGAATAAAATTTAGCATAGACAGAGCAGATCCTCTCACTTGGGGTTAACGTTTTAGTGTTGTTTTATTCACCTCAGTAGTTTCCTCTTCATCTTCTCTTCTGCCTTTTCTTTCTGAGCTGAAGTCAGACTCTCAGCTTCTGCCAGGTTGTCGACGGCGATGGCCAAGAAGACATTGAGGAGGATATCTGGTTGCATTAAACTCAGGAAAACAAGAACCTTGGTTGTTAACATTATTGCCATCCGTACATTTTTTAAATCCAAGATGAACGTGCATGAAGGATACAGTTTCCACAGACGAACAGGACAATAAAGTAGATGGAGACCAGGATGCCGGGTATCTGAGGCCCTCCATAGGCCATAATGCCATTATACATGATGCTGGTCCAGTCCTCTCCTGTGAGGATCTGAGAGACAGCCAAGGGTTAAAAAGCAACTGTTGATCGGTTGTTAGGAGTTTAAAGCAGATCATCTGTCAATAAGTGTGTAGCCTCACCTGAAACACACTGATCAGGGCCTGAGGGAAGTTGTCAAAGTTACTGCGTCTGGGTCGGTGGTCAGTGAAGTTAAATTTCCCCCCAAACACCTGCATACCCAGGAGTGAGAAGATGACGATGAAGAGGAAGAGGAGGAGGAGCAGGGAGGCGATGGAGCGAACAGAATTGAGGAGGGAGGCCACAAGATTACTTAGAGACTTCCAGTACCTGCAAAACCGTTAACAGGGTGTTGAATAGTAACAAATTACACTGTAATTATGTAACCAGATGCAACATGACGATTTGAGGGGATTAAACTAAACTCACTTGGTGACTTTGAGAATCCTCAGCAGCCGGATACACCTGAGCACAGAGAAACCCAGAGGAGTCACAGCCCCCGCAGACAGCATGATCATCTCCAGGATGCCGCAGAGCACCACAAAGAAGTCGAAGCGGTTAAACAGAGACATGAAATACGCTCTGGGTCCCAGAGCATACATCTTCACAAACATCTCTATGACAAACAGCACCAGCAGCACACGACTGGCCACATCTGTTGGAGTAAGAGAAGAGACAGACAAATGAATAAAACTTGAAGGAATGTACTTTATGCAAAAAATATTTCAGTGAAAAAATATATGTTGACCACCGACCTTGCAGGGCGGTCAGCTGGTCAGACTGGTGGTGGTGCTCTGTGGCTATAGTCAGAGTGTTGAGGAAGACGAGGAACATCACCACCCAGTAGAAGCTCTTGGTTTTCACATACACCAGGCACTTCATCCTGAAGAAACGGTTCCAGCGGCGAGCCAGGCGGCTAAACACAAAAATAACCCAGGTTTACCATTCGAAGCTGCTGTATATATTACATGTCAGCATTTACACATTTCCAAAAAAGCAGACTCACTAGTAGTAGACAATTCGACTCTTGCCTTCCAGGTCATACAGGCTGTCTGTGTCTGAATCTCCACTGGTCAAAGGCAGGAGACCTAACAAGGGAATAACAGTTGTAAGTTGACAGTGTCCCTACATGGGTTTGGAGCTGAGGTGGTTAATAGAGCAGACCTTTGCCTTCTCTGTCAGCATCCAGGACTTCAGCGTAAGTGATCCACTCCATGTAGCCATGAAGGTCCTCATCCAGCTGCTGACGCTCTCGGAGCTTCTGGTACTCTCCACGTGACCTGGCCTTCTCTCGCTCTTTGGTGAACTCCCTGTGTGGAACGACATATTCAAGTGTGATTATTCGCTCGTTTATGTGAAGAAGCAACGCAAACCCAATAGAGAGTAGATAGAATAACAGCTGTCTTACCCACTGAGCACGCCGAGAACCAGATTGAGCACGAAGAAGGAGCCTACCAGAATGAGGGGAACAAAATAGAGCCACGGCCATTCATTTCCTATGGCGTCATTAAGCTGAAAAACAAGTCAAGCCTGTCAGTCAAAAACAATGAATTCTGCTTTACACTATCATGATTTGCACAATTAATGCCTAAAATATAAACTAACACAGACATGTTGGTGAAAAGATCATGAACTGCCCAACACTGCAACTGAGACAGTATTCAAGCAGCTACTGACCCAGTAGAGCACTTTGGTCCATCCCTCCATGGTGATACACTGGTAGACGGTAAGCATGGCGAAGCCGATGTTATCAAAGTGGGTGATGCCATTGTTGGGACCTTCCCATCCAGGCCGGCACTCAGAGCCGTTGATGATGCAGCGGCGTCCATTACCAGCCTGAGCGCAGGGAGCAGGCAGCTCAAACTCTGCTGTGGCATAGATATCTGCAGGGCCACAGAAAAGAGATAAATAATGCAACTTAATATAAAAGCCCAAATGCAAGAATGTCTGATTGCATCCTTGTATAGTCTACATACTTGTGTCAGTGTAGTAGCAGGTTTTATGCATTTTGCACTTAAAGAGTTCCAGACCCATGATGGCATAGATAGTGACCAGTAAGAAGACCAGCAGGGCGATGTGCAGCAGAGGCAGCATGGCTTTGAGGATGGAGTTCATCACCACCTGTAGGCCTGAAAGAGAGCAGGAAAACCAAACATACAACATTACAAGATGTCAGTACTGTCCTTCACATATAATGCACAGTACATCCAGTGGATCAAACATTACAACACAGGAACAGTATGTGTGTATTAAAGCTCTTACTGGGGACTCCAGAAACAAGACGAAGGGGTCGCAGGACTCTGAAGGCTCTCAGTGCCTTCATGTCAAACCCTCCACCCTTCTCCATGGGCACACCTGCTATCTTGTTTATGGTATCCAAAGCAAAGGTGAAGAGACTGCAGGAAAGGACGACACAACCATGAGTGCCTATCCCTACAAACCTGCTGCTTTAATACAAAATGAGCATTCAGCAGATATGCATTACAGTTTTGATACAGCATTTTTAACTAAAAAGAAATAAAGTATCAGTGTCTGTTCGAATGGAAACTGTGCCTTTGGGCAACAGAGATATCCACCTGCAGCTCAGATCTCATCTTACCCCATGAAGACGATGACAAAGTCCAATATGTTCCAGCAGTTCCGTAAATAGGCTCCTTCATGGAACACGAAACCATACGCTACTATCTTCAAGAAGCACTCTAACGTGAAGATGACCAGGAAGATATACTCCAGACTTTCCTGCGGTACACAAGGAAATTACATTTCATATAGGTCACACCACTCACATTCAATGCCCTAATTAAATACTCAATGATTTGAGTAATTTCCAACCAAGAGTAACTTAACACCAGGTTGAAAGGCATTGTTTGACTGCTTCCTCTGACTGAGCAGCATCTAGCAGTAATGTTGTGGGTCCTGGAGTACACTTACACATACTGTATGTACAGCAAGATGGGAAGTTACACCACTGGAGGTCAGCAAAGATAAGATTTAAGAGGCTGTTAGGTTACTCTGTGAAGCACTTGCTGGAGGGAATAACTCACGATGTTCAACCAAACAGTTGTTGGTATTAGATAAACCTGTTTTTCTTTTATGGCCTGTTTGTTAATTTTGATGCAAACTAAACATAACCTCACCAAGTTTAAACAGATGAGTGGCTCAGGTGATTATTGAGAGAATTTAAGCCACAATGTAGTAAGTCAGAGATGTGTCATAGCAATATATCTGCAGGGCTGAGATAGATAAAGGATGGTTGAATAAATGCATCTATTTTCAAACTGTCTCGGTATTCTGTGCTTTTATTATCAGCGCCAACACACAGCAGATGAACAAGAACTGAACATGAATCAGGCTGTTTGGATCTGATTGCAGATGTTGTAGGACAACAGACTAATATATAACAACAGTATGATAGAGTTCCAAGGGAGTCCAGGCACAATCAGAAATATTGACTTGATCTGAGGCGTGCTGTAAATGATATATGAAATGCTCTTTCTTTCCCTTTGATTCTTTTAAACAGATCCGATCAATAATCTTTAGCTGAACCTCCCAGCAGCAGTCCCCAAGCCCCTAATCAATTAGAACCTCCAAGTCCAAACTCGCAGCCACGAACAAGAACACATACATTTATAGACGAATGTTACCCGAAGTCACCCGACTTTTAATGTATTACAGCAACGGGGATAGCTGCACTTGTAGGTTGTAGTGTGTTGATACTCATTATATTTTCTAGTTGTGATTTTACGAGGCAACATTTGTGAACTCTCCTGTATCCACCTGCGTCAGTAGAGTGACGCCGCCCAGGCCGACCTACTTCTAGCAGCAATGAGAGGGTGAACCATCTCTTCTTACATTTTTCACCCCTGAGGAATGGCACCGTAAGAAGTTAGACGGACTTGGAACAAGGCTGGGGAGAGGGCCAAAGCAACGAAATTGAAGAGATAGGCGGTCGGGTTTGGGAATCTGATGAACTTGGCTGAGGTGTAGGTAAAATGAGTGTATATCAACAAGACTGACATAAGCTTTAACCTGGACATGTGTGGCATTCACTGACTGAATGCAGAACAGTAAGGGATGGCTGGCGATAGGTGCTTTATATTGACATTTTTGTTGAATGTCAAGCCTCTCAGAAACAGTGTAACATCCAATATATAGGCACTAGCAAGACACATGCACTGTGCAAGATCAATAAAGTATCTTTTGTTCACTGTACCATACTTATACACCGTGATCATCTTTTTAGCCTCTGACCTATAATACTCTACCCACAGCCTCACAGCAGTGAAAATACACACCTACGATGATGAAATATAATACTTTTTGGACACATATCAGCAGCAACCAGGGGTCCAAACACCTACCATTAACTTTTCTTTACTACTTTAAAATGAGACACTGTGAATCAGACATGCAACCCTTTGCTACTCCCTACATAAATGATTCCACAATTGTCATGTGTTTTCTGCACAACTCAGTAAATTTATCCATGCAGGTGAAAATTCTGCATTATTGTCTTCTTTAAAAGCCAGTTTGTGATTAAAGAAGGATAAAAAAAAAAATCCCAGCTGAACAATAAACAAATTGTCTGACAGCACGTTCCTCTGCAGACACACATAGGACTCCAAACAAAGCAATGAGTTGTGTCTGGAGGCATTTAAATGGGGCTTGGCGCTCAGACCAGTGAGCAGCTGAAACTCTTAGTCATGAAGTGTCTGACTTTACTGGCTCAAAGCTGGTGCTGTGTCAGTAAATTAATACGACTATATTAATTTGCTAAATCCAGCTACACGGTCATCTATGGGTCGTAGTAAAATGTTGTACCTTCATAAACCAGAGATAAATATCAGCAGCATCTTTATTAACTAGACTTCTTCTAAAGTCTTGTGTCATACATCAAAGAAAGGGTTTGTGTTTACACTCATTCTTACCAAATTTGTGTTGGTGTTATTACTGTCTTCTTCAGGCATCGGCAGGAACACAGCCAAAGCAACACAGTTCGCAAAGATGGTTAATAGGATGATGATTTCAAAGGTTCTGCAGGGGGAAGCTCAGGATCATAACAATACACCAGGAGAACTAGCAAAAAATAGTCTTACAATAAATAACAACATATAATTTACTAATAATAATAATGAGTGACAATGGAAGGGAGATAAATACTTTAAGGACAGAGTAAATAGTCCGTTTCTTAATCTGTGTGAGTCATTTTGTGATTATTGTGATACAAACAAATCCAGCAGCTCTGCAGTCCAGTTAACACTGATCAGTGCCTTTAAATGCTGCCTGAAACATCATCCCTAAAACAGGCCATCAGACAGCCAGCAAAACGGTCACAGTTAATGTAATCTTGTCTGCTGTGCTGCTTCATTCTCGTCCGTAGGGGGCTCTGCGAGAGAATTCCCCTGCCAGGTCAGCATCATGTCTCTCTGTGATGCCGTGGGACAGCTGCACAGCCCAAGAATATGACCAAACCATTTAAACACAAACTATTCATCAGGGAAAAAAATGTTTGGATATTCTATTAGATATTTATTTATTTTGATGTCTGAGTACATTGATTTTTGTGAAAGTATTTAAGGAGGTTTTAGTAAATTTCTGTATTTCTATTTGTTTTACAGCACTGAAGCCCTGTGTTGTCAGCTCACATACCAATGTGATTAAACTGCTGCAGTAAACGGCTCATGACCTGGCTTAACATATGGATAGAAATGTCAATTAAACCATTTAACTTCACTATTCACACCATCAACTGTTAAAATGCCAGTGTCATTGTAAAAATTAAAATTCCACATATGGATGCTGCAAGTATAGGGGTGTTGTCACTGCATAGATATGATCGACTCATTCTATTCTGGATGGAAAATATGTATGATCCAGGAATGGACATCAGGCTAAAAGCAGGAAACCCCCTATAGGAGCCATAACTTCACTCAACAGCCTGTGTTGTGTTCCGGCTGTCCTCAAAAGCTGCCTGCTTCTCAGAGCGACTATTTCCACATTGATAAAGCAGAATATCAGCTTGTCAGGACACTAAAGAGGCAACGTCTTGAATTACTTCTGTCTGCCACATGTGAATAGATCACATTGGCTCCAGGTGAAAATCTGACAGCTACAAACTTGACTTTGACACAAGCCAGGAACAACAAACGTCTTAACACTTCAGGGATCATCTTATCACAGATTTAAAAGAGACTTAGCCTGAGCATGCTTATGACAGGTGAACAACATGGCTGATAATTCCTTGCACTGCAGATACATAATTTCTGTATATCCTAGCTGTCAGTGTCTTAACTAGAGCTGTAATAACTGTATAATAACTGAGGTATTATACATACTAAATATTCAAGAGTAAAGCCTATTTAAAGTACATATTTTTAATACAATGTCTGCTTAATAATACCAACACAACTGTCTGAGTAGTGTGTGTAATGTAGGTGTGTGTCAACATAAGATTTAAAGGATACTTCCACTCCACAATGTTGATGCAGGCCTTGCGGAAGGGGTTTTTGAGGGTGAAGAGGAAGAGGGATCTGGCGGGTCGGGGGTTTCCTCCCGTGGCCTGTAACTTCTTCAGCTTCTCCCTCTGCTTCCTTTTCAGCTCCTCTTCATTCATGATGACCGGCTTGGCCGCATCTGCGTTGGCCGCCATCTTGATGCCTCTACCTGAGACGAGCTCCCAATCCCAGAGAAATGTGACGTTTCACTGTAAAATCCCAAACTCAGGTGCAGTATAACTCCGCTTTGTGAAGGCCTCTGGGTTCCAGAGCAGCCGATCCAGCGTGGGGTCCCCCGCCGCCCTTTCTCTTCCCTCTTCTCCCTTCTCCCTCTCACTCTGTCCCCCCTCACACAGAGCCACAGGCCTCTCCTCCTGGCTGAGGGCCTCTGACAGAAAAAACCCACCTCGGCAGGGGGAAAACAGGAGCCCAGAGTGGCCGGAGGAGCAGTTGGCCCTGCTGTGGTTTAAATTTAGATTGTGAACCAGCAGCAGGCCATGCTTGGGGATGGTTATGAGGGTGGGTGGAAGGGGGGTGTAAGGTGGAAGACGGGAGTAGATGTGATCAAAAGGGGGTTGGGGCAGGGCAGTAGAGGGAGATGAAAGCATGGAGAAGGGGAGAGACGCTGTTTGGGGAGGGGGGGTCCTGCAGCTGAAGAATATCACCACTAGCCTGAACCTGCACTCTCTTTCAAAACAGACTCAGCTGCTGGACTCTAAACTGTAAACAAAACAAAAAAAGAGCAAGCAGAGAGAAGGAAAAGGCACATGGATGTTTCTGCCTCCACTGTGGCACTGTGCAGGAGAAAGACATGATTAAGAGGCCACCTCATGCAAAAGAACTTAGAGCTGAGTGATAAAGTTAGCAACATGTAGTGTAATCCTCCCTAATTTAGAAGTTATTATCAGTATGTAGACATTTAAGAAAAGACTTATAACACATTTCTAAACACACTCCACCTGTGGGCATGTAATGAAAAAATGCTGTTAGGTCTTCATGTGGAAGGTTGTAATTGCTGACTGTATTATAATTAACACTTGAAAATGTTTGAGTGCAACCTCATTATAGTGCTATAAATGTTTATATTAGCGTATGAATGATAAAGACGGCCATTAAAGTGAACTGTTAATGACATGGATCACAAAAAAGAAAATTGCTTAAAGCTTAATCAAACTGATGTTCAACAATATTAACCTGTGCTCTGTTTAAATCATATTACGTTAGAAAAAACACCTAAATCTTTAAATAATCTTCACATATGCTCAAAATCATTCATTTCGACCACAGAATTCTGAAAAATGACTCATATATTAATCATTGCACAATTTAAATGAAAGTCGATCACTGAATCATCCCTAAGCTCTAAAGAAATGAGTGAAAGCAGTGCCACATGTGGTTAAAAAAATGTTAGATAAAAAACAATCTTAAACATGTCAAAGGTGACTGTTTGAAAATTTGTCCCAAAAGCTGACACCATCCCAAATGTGAAACTTAATTAGATGATAAAGCCTACTTCTCACAGTGCAGTACATGCAGAGGATCCACATGTTGTGTTCTTTGTCGTCCCCTAGTGCCCATAAACAGGACAATTGAATCAAAAAGGGAAAATCTGCAATAAGCAAATAAGAAAGAAATTACCAAACTTCTGGAGGAATGAGCAAGAATCTTGAACTCGAGAGTATTTTTGTTTTATTTCACATCAAGCTAAACGTACTGACATGAGCAGTGCAACACTCCAGTCGGGCTGGAGATAAATATACATACAAAACACTGACAACGGTGACATGAAACAATACTTAAATTACCAATCAAAAAAACACTTCAATGATAAACAAAAATGTACAGATAAATAAAACTCAGCAGTTCACGTTGTGCATGAGGTAATGAGAGTCAGTGTGTCTTTTTTGTTGTATTAATAATTCCCCAATGGGAGCTTCAGTAGTCGGATATGAGGGGGAATCCACTGATAGATAATGATGCACACATGGGCTCCTCACAGCCACGAGGCCCTGAACTGCATTATCAGCAGCTTTACTGATTTAGGACATTCTCCTATGGCAGAGATTAGATCCATCCGAGGATGGTTTTAAAGCTCTGTTAAATGCCCCCATTTCTCTCTTTGCATGGAAAGCTCATCAAACCGTGCTGCAAAATGGACGACATAAATGTGGCCTTATGTCTACGTCACAGAACATTTCAAATCAGGTTTCACTGGTAAATTCACAATAAAAGATTTGATTAATGCTAATTCAACTACTTTAATTGATGATATCTACCAAAATTTCTTGCTAAACCTTATCATCAGTTATGTTTTACAAGCTGCTGTCCTGTAAGAGACACATTTTCCATTTGAGTTTGGGGAGACACATTCTACCACGCAAAGAGAGAGACAGAAAAAGGCACAGTTTGGGGCAATCATGACGGTATCAATGGCAAAGATTAAAACAAAATGCTAAACTAGCAAATATGCAATGCTTGGCAATAGCATAGGCAAGGGCGCAAATTACCCTAATTCATCATTTCTGAGGTTACTTTATAAATGACACGACAAGAAAAACTGCTTTATAATATTAAGTAGCTTAAAAATGATCACGAGAAAGATTAAAAGCTATTAACAGCCACTGCAAAATACATTTAAAAAGTTTTTAAATAATAAGACATTCCAAATCCGTCGCATTGTTGAAAATGACTGAGATGATCTCCAGCTATGAAGCAAAACATGCAGTTTTTTCTACAACTGCAACTCAGCTTAAGTTGTTACACATAGTAAATGAATAAATATTAAATATCTGCTTGTTAGATCAGTGTGTTTAAATGTTTCTTGGTGCGGAAATACTCATTCAGGAGGTGCAGTGCACAGCGAAGACAAAGAGGTTTGTAATAGTGCAGCTGGTGACGGTGTTTTAGCGCAGAGCCCAGGAAGGTTACCTGCTCTAAACCCGGTTTGACGAAGGGTTTAACTCAGCATCTTATGGCGATCAAAAACAGTCTTGCGTTGCTCCTGAACCTGCTTCTTCCAGCGCTGCTGTGCTCCCTCGACCCGCTCCAGCACCGTGTTTCCTCGGGCCTGACTGGCGTCTGCCTGCGGACGCATCTCCTGGACCCACAAACCCAAACCAGGAAATATTAAAATCTAGACCTTCACATTGTGCTGAAATGAAACAAATGCATGAACTGTGTTCGGTGTGTTAATAGTTACCTCAGCGTCCTCCTCGTTGTGCAGTGGCTGGGTGTAGGGGTCATGTTTGCGGATGAGAGGATCAACCAGCAGCAGGAACAGCATGTAGAGCAGCAGTGCACCAACGACAGACAAGTAAATGATGATGGTCACCTGGGATATTTAGGAAGAGTGAGAAAATCTGAAGTTATGATGCCAGAACCAACTTCCAACAGCACAGCTAAATGCTTGTTTGAACATTGCAATTCAATTTTAGTATCTTTATTTGGGGTCAATGGATTATCAGCTTGTCCTGATTTTCAGCATTTTTCAATTATTGTTACCTTTTAAAAGTGAATTCTGATTGAATAGAATAATTTAAAAAATTGCTACTCTGACTCTGATGCAGGCCCCTCTCTCTTTCTGTAATAATGTCCTGGTGCGATCTGATTGGTTACACATCACCAGTAATAGCCTATCCCAGGGGTGCTCAATCCTGGTCCTCGAGGGCCACAATCCTGCATGTTTTAGATGTTTCCCTCTTCCAACACACCTGATTCAAATGATCAGGATTGTTATCAGGCTTCTGCAGAGCTTGATGATGAGCTGATCATTTGAATCAGGTGTGTTGGAAGAGGGAAACATCTAAAACATGCAGGATAGTGGCCCTCGAGGACCAGGATTGGGCACCCCTGGCCTATCCTATCAGCACTGAAGGTTAAATGTCTCTAAGACAAAGAAGTTGGTGGTGGATTTTAGGAGACAGAGGACCCGTCCAAACCCAGTCTCCATCAATGGAACAGAGGTGGACATTGTAGATCACTACAAATACCTGGGTGTCCACATAGACAGAAAACTGGACTGGACTGTTAACACAGATGCTGTTTACAAGAAGGGTCAGAGCCGACTGTACTTCCTCAGGAGGCTCAGATCCTTCAACGTCTGCAGCAACATGCTGCAGATGTTCTATCACTCGGTGGTCTCCAGCGTCATCTTTTACGCTGTAGTGTGCTGGGGCAGCAGGCTGAAGGCAGCCGACACCAACAGACTCAACAAGCTCATCAGGAGAGCTGGCTCTGTCATGGGAGTGGAGCTGGAGTCTGTGGTGGAGGTGTCAGAGAGGAGGATGCTGAGGAAGCTGCTCAGCATCCTGGACGACACCTCTCACCCCCTGCATGCAACACTGATGTCCTGTCAGAGCACCTTCAGTCGTAGACTGAGACCACCGAGGTGCACCACAGAACGCCACAGGAGGTCTTTCCTACCTGTGGCAATCAAACTGTATAATTCCTCCCCTTTCTGCAGGGGGGATGTATAGTGAACGGACTCATGTTAAAGATGTGCAATACTGGAC
>OMNN01031331.1:2003-18068 GCA_900302755.1 Chromis chromis | reverse complement strand
CTGATTGTTTGATGCTTTTGCCATGTGGTGGGGTGCATTTTCCTATGCGAGTAGGCCAGTGACATTTGGGATTGCCATTTGCATGAGGGAGTGTGCTTGTTCTGGGACAATGTTTATTTGGGTGTCCAAGTCTCATCAGGCTGCATATATATACTGTAGATATACAGTTTTTATGTGTATGTATTTTAATTCAGGCTGTTTTTGGTACTTTTTTCAGATTTTTGCCTACTGCTCATTAGTAGTAAATGTTAAAACTGTGCAACACCATGTTAAAATGGAAATCTTAACATTTAGCTCAAAGAACTGTTGCCAGCAAGGCAGTCTCATTTTATTTTGGCCGGTGACCAGACCACTGGTGTTAATATTCTCATTTGACTCATTTGAATCTAAACATTTTACATATAGACTGTGAAGTATTTTAAAAAATGGCCAGTGCTAAAGCATGACCCAACACCTCCAGCCATCTTTCAACAGTCTGTCTCATCCTGGACAAACTGAACACCACTGACATGACGCTGTTCTCATTACAGCCTCTCTTCCATGTCGCCTTTAGTCTCTTAACATTTGTAAATAATCCATCACGACTACTGTGTTCCGATGAGCTGCTTGAAAGATTTAAATGGATGACTGACCTGCCCTTGACCACTTCATGCCACCAAATAGGCTCCTGGAGCTAAAAGAGAGCTTCTTAGCTTGCGTCTTTTTTCTCGCTTTTTAAAGAAAAAAATATTTTGACATAAATATCTGTCCCCAAATTTGGCGCCCTACAGTAAATATCATTGAACCAGGTGGCCATCTTTCCCGTTGTGCTCTCTGTAGCATACTAAATGTGCTAAGATAGCTTTCTGAGGGCTCTTTGATAGTGAATGTCACCTTGTCTGTGTCTGAATATTCATAACTGTTGCACTGGAGTAAAACATCATACCTACTTAATATTAATGAAAAATATTGCAATATCCTTGCATACTCTGTAGTGCAGTCACAGAGCATGAACAGAAAGTGGAAAACTGAGCTACAAACAAGACTATATTTATTCCTGAGGCTTGCAGGAGCTGGACACGCTCCATAATCATCGGTGCCCTACCTTCCAGTTTTCTCTCGTGCTGTATGACTCATGACCTTGTTTGCTGATTGGCTGTGTCTCTGGTTTCCAGGACGACCACTCCATGTTTTTCCAGTTTGGTCCATCCATCGAGCAGCAGGCCTCCGTCATGTTGAACATTATGGAGGAATACGATTGGTACATCTTCTCCGTAGTCACCACGTACTACCCTGGTTACCAGGACTTTGTCAACAAGGTAAATAAACACACTTCAGCACTTTGATGAAGACATAGATGAAATATATTTACTGTACATTCAGTACCATCTATCTGATAGTTTACAATCAAGATAAATGTACTACCTTTCTGCAAAATATACTGCTTGGCAATAAGTTAAGGCCAGAAAAATATAGGAGGGATAATATCGCAAAGATAAATGTATTCCTTTGATGAGAACTGACTCCAGAAGCAGCAGGATACTTATTAGTTATAAAGCTAATGGCCGTAAAGTTTTTCAACCATAGATTCAAATGATGGATTCACTTTCGCTCTGGGGCCCAGGCACATTATATATTATTACTTTTGTTTTTTGGGGACCCAATATGGGAGGCCTGACATTACTGTGGTTTCTTTGATAAGATGTACATCCTATCGTCTTTGCAGTTTATTTTGTGACAAATATGTATAGTTGGTGAAATGATCCTAAAAAAAACAACTATTTCTGTGAACATGATTGTCTGGTTTTGAGGCATGATGTCAAGCTTTTCAAAATTACAAACTTTGGCAGAGTCTGATATAAGTGGGCAGCTAGTTCCATTTTCTGACTGCTTTAATGAAAACGGCAGATTGTCTGAACACGTCCTTTTAAATGCAGTCACTTACTGAGGCTTCAGCCTCCTTATCTCCGGGGCTGAGAACAGACTCTTTAAAGGGGTTGGTATGAGATCCTGAATAACTTTGAACATCAGACACACATCTGAGAAGAATAAAAAAGTTATTGAAAGTCGGCTAATCATATTCCGTGCTAATATTGCAACAATGACAATGTCTTTCCTTTGAACAAAGTTAAAGTAACAATCTGGTTTAAACGAAAAAAAACATCCTGTATATTTATGTGAAAAAGGATATTTAGTGCCCATACTCCTCTGAGGAGCTTTTCACAGTCCTCAAGTTGACTTTTGCCCCTTTCAGACATGAACTCCTTTCTGTTAATCTGATGGCAACTGAACATGTCGGCTTCATGCCTGAATGAGCACCCTGCTTACTTTTTTGTCAAAGCCGCAACGGAGGCTTACTCGGTCAGACCTAATAACATTTCCGTATCACTTTCAACACAGTACAAGTCTGAACTGCATTTAAGTTATGAAAAGCAATTTGTGTAAGGCTTTTGCCACATTTCAGCACCAATATTGATCCAAAAATATCAGAGAGCACAAAAGACACAATTTTAGAGACAATTTCACATCCATTACAGACTGAAATGTCCATAAATAAACTCTACTGCAATGAAGACAGACTCTAACAGGCCAGATTAATGAGACTCAGGGTTTTAGATAAAGTGTTAATTTGTCCTGAAGCTGAGTTTGTTGCTTCCAGCTGTTTATAGGACTCTTTCCTCTGACTTTATCAGCATCAAACAGCAGCAGGATTAACATGAGCATCTCCAGAAAAAGAAAGTTGTGTGTTTTTACACATGTAGAATAACTGCACTGGTACCTTTGTTAACTACTTATAATTTGGAATAATCTTTAACTGATTGGCATAAACCTATGCACAATTCTTTGTTTACATCAGTTGTCATGCGGAAACATGAAAAAACATGTAAACGGCCATTAGATGTTCCACTGGGAAATAATAACTAGTTTATCCTAGCTTAATTTAACATTTGTTCACTGTCCTGAGGTAGCTAAGCCTCATACAAGTCTTTATCACAGTGCTCCTTTACTAGCTAAACTACCACAATGCTCTCTGCTTGCCAACACGAAAGTGCCCACCTCCTTGGGTCACTACAGTATTAAACAGTAAGAGGCTCCACCTGATGGTGCAACCAGGTACTACAGCACATCTACAATACTTGAAGTGTGTATTATCTAAAGATGGATACTAATGACTCGAATTGGATCGGGAGCAAAAGAAACTTCATCAGGACACCTGTACTTAAAATGACATGGAGACAGGATCGATCAGGTTCTAACAGCAAATCACACTGTGTACTTTCCTTCACTTCAGACACGTGAGCTGTCACACTGAGACACAGTTTATCTGCTACAGTTAAATCACTTGTTACATTGCAGTCGTCCTCAGGTTGAGTCCTGAGCTCCATCACGGCATTCTTTGTGTGTTTCCCTTTTCTGAAAAGTGCTTTTATGGCAACTGACTAATATCATCTTATATAGTTTATTTTCCATACTGCATCAAAATGTTTCCAACACAAACAACTCGAAGCCCCAGTGACTTCAGCAGCAAGAAAAGCTTAAACCAGTTCATATTTCTGCTGCCACTTATTACCAGCATCATAAATCTCATTCCGTCTTACTGTCCTCTCTCAAGCAAATATCAAACATACATAAAGAGATAGAAGTTTTTTTCGTCTTTACAAAAAAAAGTGTTGTTATGGGATATACTACACACAAAGTGCTTCGGTTTTTTTGTTATTTAACTTATATAACTCCCTTTGAATTGATTTCCTTAAGGGACAGTTATTATTCTCTGACCCTGAAACACAAAACAAAAATATTTCTTTCATCTAAATGCCACATACAAGTTCAAGATCCACAAATATAAATTTAGAGACAGCCCTAAAATCACTTCTTTCTGCACTGCGCATTTATGTATTTAGTCTGTGGTGTCTCTGGGTTTACAGGTCACCTTAAAAACATAAACCTGACTCTATTTCCCACAGAGTTTCCTCCATGCATGAGAATATAGCCTTAAGATTTGGGGAAAAAAGATTACCTAATCCTGCTCTTGTTGTTTTTTTAAATAAAGCTGCTGCCTTTTCCCAAGAGATGTGTAAAGACAAACTGTTTGCCAATCTGGGGGCTGGAGGAGGAGACATCTCAGTCAGTTTTGTTCCAGTATCTCTCCTTCACAACTCCACAGCAAGTGTTCAGCCCACACTTTTTCAAATAACCTCCTCCTTTTTCTCTCTCCAGGTCCGCAGCACCATCGACAACAGCTTTGTAGGCTGGGAGCTAGAAGAAGTCCTCCTACTGGACATGTCAGTGGATGACGGAGACTCCAAGATCCAGAACCAGCTGAAGAAACTGCAGAGTCCTGTCATTCTCCTGTACTGCACAAAGGAGGAGGCCAGCACTATCTTCGAGGTGGCTCATTCTGTGGGCCTCACAGGTTACGGCTTCACCTGGATTGTGCCGTCGCTGGTGGCCGGTGATGCAGACCACGTTCCCTCTGTCTTCCCCACAGGTACAAACGAACACCAGATCAGTCGGATGGGTTCAGAATTTAACAGACGTCACATTCGTTAAAGTGTCTTAACAATGACAACTGAAAAAAGGAAGCTAATTAAAGCTGGCATTGAAAGTCACATCAACATCTACTTGTATTACTGGCAGTTTTAAAAATAAGAAAACCCTCTTCGTGCTGTTGCAAAGATGTTTTGGAGTTTTTCCTTTTCTAATTGAAAGGTCTGAGGATATAGGATGTCTAGGGTTATATTGGCCTTAAACGCAATTCCACCGATGACTTTTAGCATCGAACACATAATCTAATATATATTGTAGATGCTGCCAGTCTTTCCACTAATATGTTCATTTCTTTCCCTCAGAATCTTGTATTCATAGTTTAGGATTGGAAACATTTTACACTTGACCTTCTGAATCATAATATTGGAGATAAAGGAAGGTCAAGGTCTGGTTTAGGGCCAGTATTTCATCTGGAAGCAGTTCTTAACATTTCAACAGCCAACTCTCTGGCTCCACAGTGGTATCAACACTTTGCTTGTACATGACCAGAACTTGCGTCATCGGCCTGGGGCGGGATTATTGTGACCAACGAAACCAATTGAAACTTTCCCCTTTTTTAATTCCAATGAAGATGACAAACCTGAGATTCAGTACTGAGATGAAATCGAAGCACCGTTGCGTGAAAAGCCGATGAGGTCATTATTCGTCTAATTTTCTGTGCTGTTTGATGTTTTAATATCGCCAGCTGATGTTCATAAACGGCGGTGCACAGAGAGGCATTCACACGCACTCACTGCCGTTTGCAGTGCCGTTTATCAATGCTGACTGGTGATATTAAAACACCAAATGGCGGGCAAAATGAGACGAATAATGACCTCAGCGGCTTACCAACAGTAGTCTGTGGGAGAGACAAACTGTTTCCTTGCACTGAGGCACTCAACAGAAGTTCAAAATAATGAGCCTGGTGTTCAAACAGACGTGTACAGTGACATAAGAACATGACTATATGCTAGATCTATAGCCTGTGGAAAAGCAAACCGGTTCTTAGAGGGTTTGCAAGCTGAACCAAAGCAGACCTAGAACCCAGTTTGCGTCAATATGAAAAGGGAGTATCACTGTTTTCAGTTTAAGCAAACAGCACATGCTATTGGACTTAAATGAAAGACTGTGTTGAAAGTGTTAGTGTCTCATTTTTTCTTTCCTATTTACTGATCCCATCTTATGTTTAAGAGGCTTTAAACATAAACAGCTCCTCATTGAACAAGTCAGTAAAATCTATATTGCATTATTCTGTGGCAAGTTCTCGAAGAACTTTGTACTGAAATGTGGGCACAAGTGACAGATGGGCTTGTTTGCATATATGCAAATGCTCTCCAAGTGTATTTGCAGTGCACTTTGGCAGTGAGTGAAGGGATGCATACTGATTCCTGTTAACCTCAACTAAGTAAGTTTATAATTCATTTGGGTGCGAATTTCATCGTATTTGATCATTTGACATGTACTCATTTTGCAGTATCTCATGAATGTCATTATATATATATATATATATACATATACATATATATTGTGGCTTTCTGTTCTAATAATAGTCTGAGCCGTTGTCTCACTGGAGTCCATTGTTAACAGAATTTCCAGAGATGTTGTTTTGAAAATATTTCTCTGCAGCATGAGGTCATTTTATAATGGCTCTCCCAAGAACCCTTCAATTCACCAAGTATGTTTGAAGATGTTTATTTCAACTGCATTGCATTAGTAGTTCCATTTGCTTGAGCAGGTAAATAAAATAAAATAAAATAAAATTTTAACACTGAAACCAGTAGGACTATAAATGCTGGCTGAAAATGCAGGATTGTCTTTTTCCAATACATTTACAGGGCAGGTTGCAAATGTGAACACATAATCCAAACCAGCCATGGAAAATGACCTGAAAGCACACGTGTTTATGGGTGTGAGAAATGGATGTTGACGTCTGATAGCCAGCAGTTTCTCATGCTTGGAAAGCCAAGCATAACAGAGTGAGCTGAGGGATGATCAGAGTCTCAACTGAGCTTTTTTCCCCCAACCTGTAAGATAATTTTTTAGGCAAATAGTGACACTTGGCTCAGAGGAAATTAGAACAGTGTAGATATAATTGCACTCTTAATTTTGTCTCTGTTTTGTCACATTTCAGCCTCCTCTAAAGTGTTTCCATTTCTGTATATCTTTTCCCCCTCTGGGTATTTTTCATGGCACTCAGCCTATTTGTATCCTCCCTCACTTTCTCACACTGTTCTGTCTCTCCCCCTCCTTTTCATCTTTTCTCATATTTCTTTCTACTTCTTCTTTCTCTCTCTTTCCATACATCCCTTCCTCTCACCTCATCTCTCTCTCTCTCTCTCTCTCTCTCTCTCTCTCTCTCTCTCTCTCTCTCCCAGGGCTTATCTCTGTGTCATATGACGAATGGGACTACAACATCGAGGCCAGGGTACGTGATGCAGTGGCTGTCATTGCCACGGCAACCTCCACCATGATGTTGGACCGAGGGCCACACACCGTGCTGAAGTCGAGCTGCCTCGGGACGCCTGACAAAAAGAGCTCCAACACCGGCCACTCCAAGGAAATACTAAAGTGAGTCAATGCAAAGAGGGGGGGGACGACAAACTGGGAATGTACAAAAACAAGACTGAAAATGTTAAAGCAAAGCACCACACCCCATAACAGTCATTGTCCAACCATAGTGAAGCAGCTGTAGCATCAGACGTGTCACGGTTTGGATTTGTAGCATTGTGCATGGAGCTGTGGTGAACGTGCTTGTGGGGTAAACAAAAGTGCAAGGTATGGATCGGACTGTACGTTTATGTACGCTAGCAGAAGCTGGAAATGTTAGCGTGTCAGGCTACGTTCAGCTGCAACCTAGCATTATTTCCAAAGGCAAGGTCATTAGCAGCTACATTATTTAGAGAGGTTACAGGTTATGTAGGAAAATTATGTAGGATAATATCTGCTCCTGGTGAAATTTCAGGATTTATTTGTTTCTGGGATGTGCAGCTTTTGTCTCAGTGTAGCCATTATGTGCATATTTAGGACCCTTGTACAGGGTTTTGCCATTTGTTGGCAGTGATGTCTCGAGCCACAGCTGTTAAATCTGCAGCATGTCAAACAACAACTATGAATTTCAAGTGGTAAATCTACAACTGTTACTGTATTAAGCTTCTTATGTGCCATGGGAGGACAAAGAGCTTGACGGGTAGGACAACACATACTAAGTGAGGTTGGATAAGAAGGAGAACATGAAGAACAAGCCTTTATTGTCACCAATACATTGTAATTCTCTTTTTTGCTGTCCCATTTGGAGTCAGAGCACAGGGTCAGCCATGATTAGGCCAACAATGCCAGCTTGGCAGCACTGGGGTTTGAACTTCCGACCCTCTGATCAGTAGCACAGAGCCTCAACCCCCTAACTAGAATGTGCAATTCTTGGAGCAATTACAAGTGTGATTACAGGTCAGCACACATACAGGAGGAAGCTGGTATTTAACCTGCGACCTCACCCGCTCCACCAACTGAGCCACACTCACCACACATCATAAGAATCCAAGGCTTTGGTTAAAGCTGCCAAATGTCCCTCAAGATGAACAGGTTTGCTTTTACATTATATCATCCCATCCACAACTTCAAATAAACAACCTGTGCTTTTGATTAAATATTGTTTTGAGTTGGAGCCCAAGTCCAGAAAAAGACAATCTCCCTGACGGACAAAATCATAGCAAATGAAAAAACGATGAGTCACATTCTCCCAGTTTTATAAGCTTTGAAATTTATTTTTGTGCAGAAAATGAACAAGGCGTCATGCACAATGCAAGAAAATGGGCTTAACAAAAGCAGATAAGATCTTTTTTAATTCGTATGAATCAGAGCCAAAGAAACTGGCTGGTAACACAAAAAAACATGGAAATTTAGATCTTTAGTTGCTGAGGCATGAATTATTAAAACAAATCCAGCAAATGCGAGACCACACATGCGGCACAACGTGGACTCCAAACATGCATAAGCATTTACAATGCAGACGCGTTCCCTAAGGAGCCACAGTTTGTTTTACCAGCCAATATAAAAACTTTAAACACCAGATGAACAGAGACGTTGGCTCTCAGACTTATAACAACATCTCTTCTTATCTTTATCTTAACCCACAGCCATCTTTAAAGGAAAACATCCTTCTTTTCCTCTTCCTCTGAACCTCCTTGTTTTTGCTTTTTGGCACATTACCGAGCACGAAAGAGCATTGGTATTCAATAATTAATCCCCATTTAACTTCATAGGGCATGCTTTTACTGTTAACATTGATCAGAGATTCCACAGCTAATTGAATGCTCGGGGACAACTGGATTAATGAAAAAGGAGCCAAAGAATAACAGTGGGGTTATCAGCAGCACACAGAAACACACATGCAAACAGACACACACACATGCTTTAGCATAGCATGACATTTAGGTGCTCTTTAGGGCTTAATCTAATAAAACCTTACTACTACTGACGCCATCCTTTATTATAAATACAGTATCTTAAGCTTAAACTGTGCACCTGTCTGTTTTTCTTAGCCCCTGTTAAATATTTTCTCTCTTTTTGTTTGTTTTCTCGCTGTCAGTTTGAATTTGAGGAATGTGAAGAAGTATTATGCAACCTCTCCTGCCACTGCTGCATTAATCTCAGGTTGAGGTTGATTTATTACTGCAAAAAATTTTGGTCTTGTCTTTACGCTTGTTTTTAATATCAGGAGCACTTTTGCGTGCCATCTAGGATTCAGCCACCAACAGGACTGAGATAACAATAACACCACTGCCATGAAGAACGCTCACACACACTGGGGTTAGCTCTCAATCATCCTTCAGGCACACACCTGGGATGCTACTGTGCTGTGTCGAGAGTGGTGTGTCTGAGCGTGTGTTTTCCAACCAGCCATTCCATTTTTCTCCATTCGACAGAGTGAAG
This sequence comes from Chromis chromis, assembly GCA_900302755.1. Classification (NCBI taxonomy): domain Eukaryota; kingdom Metazoa; phylum Chordata; class Actinopteri; family Pomacentridae; genus Chromis; species Chromis chromis. The sequence goes on along the minus strand of OMNN01031331.1, from coordinate 8,633 downwards.
GTGGAGAATTTGGATCGGTGAATCTTGATGGCGACTCCAGGGACTATCAAGAGCCACACACACACACATAATTCCACCTATTCCGTCCCTTCACCCCCAGAGACAAAAGCAATAATAAGGCCATATGTCTCTGCGTGATCCTCTATAGCTGCAGGCCACAGTGGGCTGCATGCAAGCTGGATTAGCATGCCATCCTGTCAGCGTTGATGGACGTAGATGGGAGACCCCAGTGAGTCACACTCTCAAATATGTTTAGGGGCTGCTTGACCTTATGAGGCACATAAAAACACACAAACATGCATACATAAATACATCCATGCACCGCAGAGGCTTGCACACTACAACACAACACAAATAAGGAAACACATGCACAAAGAGCTCTGGAGGCCATCCTTTGTTTCCTTAATGACAGGGAGGACAGGAGCCCTGGGATAATGAGAAAATGTGCTCCAAGTGGTTTTGGATGAGGCGCTAAGGGGCTTGTTTGTGTGTTGCAGGGGAAATGATATTTCTTATTTTTCTGTTTATGTGTGTAAACACTCATGTGTGCTCACATTCAATACCCTCTCAAATCCTTGTGCTGGTATACAAACACCGCTCCGGTAAATGTGATGTAAGACATGATTAATATTTTGTAGTGATCTTGCTTTCATGCGATCTGATGAGACATTTGTTTTCTGCACGCGCTCAGTTCGAGCCTTCAGTAGAAAACTTTCTCTGCAGGCCATCTGACACTCGCCGCTTCTCATGCATGTGAGAAAAGCATGTTCCTCTCGTCTTATTTCACCTTTAAAGTAGTTTTTCCTGCAGCGCGAGAGCACTATTATTGCATTTCTTAATGGGCACAATAAAAGCGGCTGTCCAATAAATCCTGTGTTTATTAGAAGCCGAGCGGGCCATTCCATTGTGCTTCTGGGCTTTTAGAGCACAAATGACTGAATCTTTTCGTCAAACCTGCGTTGACATTGAAGTGGTTCAGAGTATCAATTGACACAGTTCTGTCGCCTGCACGTCGTGTCACTCACTTCCTATTTTTTTCCTCTTTTTATGTTTCTTTGCTTACGTTCACCCTGCTGGTCCTCTTTCTTTTCCATCTCTCGCTCTGTGAAACTCAGTCTATTCTCTCTGAAAAGCTGTTTCAATTACATGAAGCTAAATCATTGAGTCAGAGAGTAATGGTAGCTCTTTTCCACACACCACCCCCCTTCCTCCCTCTTTTTTCTTCCTCCCACAAAAATGGTTAAACCTAATTTTCTATATATAAATACACGAAAGTAGGGAGGATTAGTGTGTTTCAGAGCAGAATTCAACCTGAATTCAATCCTTGTCTTCTCGCTGTTTATGACTAATTGCTGTAAGGGACTTTGAAATACCAAAGAAAATAACCAATCAATATTTCATGTGGCCCTGGAATGTTAATTTATTGGATCAGTGAACACTAGTGCACATGTATAAACCTATATGTGCTTTTTAGTACCATATGTGAGAACTGTCTCTTAGACTGATTGTTTGTCTGGAGGTTTTGTAGAAGTATAAATTCACTTTTTTTATTTCTATACTCAAAGAACATGTGAGGGACTTTCATACTGATATTAGTATTTAAGACTTAAAGTAATGATAAGAGAAAATAAATATTGATATGATGATTATTTTTGCTCTTGATTGTTCTCTTAATAGTTTTGACTGTAAAATGACAAAACACAACAAAAAAGTTTTTGCACTTTTCCATCTACAAAATACATTTTTTGACCCAAAAGATATTCAGTTTGCTTCCATATGAGACAAAGAAAAGCATAATTGATTATCTGACTTTTTTTTTTTTTTTTTTTTTTTACATATAGCAAACATACATTGCAACTTCATGAACATCTTTTGGCATCTCTGTGCTGCAATTTCTTGTTCCTTTTTGGCTGACAATAGTTTAATATAAGCTGTCAGGTATGTTGATGTAAAACTTCTGTCACATTGAATTCTGTGTTATCTCTGCTTATGATCACTGATTGAAAAATCTGCCATTTTTAGCAGAGAATTAGATGTTTTTTTCCCCACTTGTGCTGTTACCTGCATGCCAGCAGTTATTTTGTGATGATTATTTCTATTTGTTCACTGACTGCAACAACTTTGTTTTATTCGGTTTAGGGCTTTAGCGTCTCTCTCTATTCATGTGTGGATTAACTTTAGTTTAAGATGTTGATAGTTACAAAATATTGATAGAATGAGCTTTTCCTGGTCGGAAAAACTGAGAGCTTTGTTGTTAGCAGAGCATGTTGACATGTGGGTGTCCCAAAGGCAAATGAAATCTTGTGGCTGCATTGCACTCTGGTATGTTGAGGCTGCTGTGAGGACTTCTTTCTATATTTTGCAATCATGATATTTGTGCATGGTTTTTAACCCTAGAACACTAACTTAGTAGACTAAATTAGTAACACCATCACTAACATTGGTTATATTTGATCTGATACAATATACTTGATAAAAAACACTTCTTATCAAAATATATTAAAGTACAACAATACATGGCAAATTGAAGTACTTTTCTTTTATTTTCCCTACAGTGTCTCATAAAACAAAAGAAGGTATCATGGGGAGACCCTAAAATTACGAGAAAAAAATTTATGGAATCATTAACGAAAAATGGGAACTTTTCCGGTGAAGGCACAGTCTCCCTGCATCACTGACAACTGTGGGAGAGATATATTATATATACATACAGTATAGTCCAACCAAAAAAAAAAGTTTACTCTCTATCACTAACGTCGGGTGAAAATCACCCGAACACGTGCCTGTTGAAAAAACCATGGATGGGAGCAGGGAAACACACCTACCTTCTGTGACGTCAGTGAGCAGCATGAAGCTACCCAAGGAGCTACGCAACTCAGACAAAGCAACACAATGAAAATCACGTAACCACAATCGCATGAGTGAAATTCACCTGGCGCTAGTGTTCTAGGGTTAAACATCCTTGCAAATCCATTAGTTTAGAAAGAAGTCTTTGATTCGGGAAGATAGACATCAGATGAAATTATATCACATTGTCGAAAATTCAACAAATTAAGCAAGAAAAGCATCAATCATTTAAATGCAGTGTATATGGTGAATAGCTATGTTTTAATGTTAAATTAAGTGTTTTGGGAATTCGCTTCTCTTTTAATGTACCCTCCAAAGATGTCTCCTGGAGCTAAGATGTTCATTTAAATGGAAAAATAGTGCATTAACATTTTTTTTTCACTTTAAGCTGCCTTTAGTCAACATGTTGCCCAAATTAACATATTTCTGCTTTAAGTAATCCATTCACTGTGATATACATCATCATTATTAGACAAACAAATGTGAATCCAGGCTTATAAGAAACAAAGTCAACTATGTGTGTCTTATATGAACAGTGTTATATAAGGTATATAAGGTAAAACCGGCTATTCAGATGCACAAAGAATCAGCTTATTACATATAAAAGACAATAAAATGTGAAAAACTGCTACCAAAAGGTTTCAGTCTCAGCAGCATCATCAACACAACTCACTGACTGTGTAATTCTACCAACTTAAAATTGGCTGTAAAACAACCAGCAATCAGGAGAAATGCAGTTGTGGGACTTTCCGTGTTGTATTAAAGTGCTTTGGCTAGTTGCCACCAGTAATATGAGATCAGCAGCAGCATATGGACGACTTATTAAGGAATTTTAGAAAGCTTTTCTGTCAAGTGCCAAATTGACTATTTTTCCTCTATAAATATACTGTTTTTGTGCGGAGGAGATATCAATACCTTTGCCTTTATTTCTAAACAAAACTCAAATTAAAAAACCTTTTCTGAGTTTACAAGCAGCCACTGGAAGAAAAGGGTAAATATCAGTATTGGAGATTTTCAGACCGGGGAAGGTCATTGTCCTCACCTGTTGTGCCCTTGTTCACATTTTAAATGAGAGAGCGCTCTCTCTGATACATGCTCGCTCTCTTCAGACTCCACAGGTAGCTGTCTGATGTCTCCTCCTCAACAGGGGTCCCCATGGGCCCAGATCACATGGAGCTCCTGTGGACTTGCTTATTAAAGGCTGCAGCTCAAAGAGACACAGAGCCTCACATCTTTACTGTGTGTAGTCCGCATCAGTGTGTGTGTGTGTGTTTATGCCGTCAGAGCTGCGCCACCAGCGATAAATGACTCAATAAATAAGCAATGAAACTATTTTGGGGTCTTTTAGAATTTGTATGCACAAATTGTACGAGCTTTTCAACACTCTGTTCCAATCTGGAGGAAAAAAATATCTTCAAAGTTGCTGTTATATTTGAGTGGAGATTCAAGTCAAAGCCCCACATTTAAATTGAACAAGGCAGAAAGAATCCTGTTTGTGGCAGTACGTGGGAATGACAGTCGAATGCAGAGTTTGTAAAAAATGGCGGAAGATAATCGGATACTTTATATTCAAGAAATTTAATTGTGACACATGCTGGAGACAGCAACAATCATGCTGAATAGTTACTATAAGATAATACATTATTTACAACCAGGTTTCACATGCAAATTGTATTTCTTTACAAGACTCTTTTTTAAAATAGGCTCAATTGCAGTTTGATTATATATGCACTCATACATCATTCAGGTACTTTGATGCATATGCAAACTCAGATATTCAGGTTTAAAACCCAACTGAATTCAGTCAGCCCCTCTACAGACTGTAAAAGACATGTATATATTTTTATTTTAATATAACCAAACAAAACAAAGTTGAGGGGAAAAGTCATTAGAAGAATTGCACAAAGGTGATTTTACTGATCCTTATTGAAATCTGGTTTGATTTTTCTGAACTCTTAAACTGTGAACATGTTGTATTTAGGTTTATAAAGTCTGTTTTGCATTTTTATATTGTGTCAGCTGGAGCTCTGTTTATTCCTGTCTTTTGTGCAAAGCAGCTGTCTCCTAAACGCTCTTATCCAGCCATAACCTGAAAATATTTTCACTGAGGATGTGTTGTAATCACACATATCCTCAGTTGCGCTGCTGTCCTCGATTGACACAGCTCTTACACTGTATCTACTCTGCGTTACCTTAGTTTGCCTGAGCTGACCGGCCTCCTCATACATTCCCTGCTTCCATCCTACAGAACCTGTAATGTGCGCCGCACGTTTTCCCAGTAACTGGTAACTCTTCAGAGGCAGGTTTTCTGCAAATTATGAGTCACCCACCCAAATCCAATACAGCATGTCAATGTGTGTGTGTAGTATATGTGCACACACTTCCTTACACAGAGGAGATATATATTTTTACATCCCTGCATTGCAGTGACAGAGAATTTGTGACCCGGATTACTTGAGAAGAAGAATTCAAGATATGAAATGACTCTGAAATGCATTTGAAGAGATTTGAGAACAAACAAAAAAACACAGAAGAAGAGGGATTGTGTTCCTTGTGCCACTGATGATTCATTGTCTCTGTAACTAAAAAATAAATTCCCCTCAGAGCCAGTGATTAGTTGGGGAACAGTTGGTGCATATGGCTGTGATGAAGCCGCATGTGATTCCGTTAGCAGCTCATCCCAGTAGTTTGTTTTTTTCTTTCCTCTTCTTCCACCAGAGTCGGAGGGGAGTGCTGACATGAGGAGGGATCAAACAGCACATAAAAGCTACATCAATAGTACAGGGCTACAAAATGATAAACAGAGCAGCTTCCTCTGCTGTAAATTCACAGCGTGCATCAGACTTTATAAAAGCGCAGGTTAATGTACGGGCAGATGAATCCTATTGATGTGCAATTCGACAAGCTACTCAGAGGTTAGATGGAGAGATTGATCTGAGAGAGAAAGACAGCGTGAGGGGAAGTGGGTAAATACTCCTCTCTTTCTCTTTCTCTCGCTTTCTCTTTTAACCAGCCTCTCCTGGGCGAGATTACTGTTCCCATGGCAACGCAGCTGATTGCGTGAAAATTGCTGTGGTTGTGGGCGCCATGGCAACACATTACATTACACCGTGTTCAGAGCCTTTCCCGCGTCCTTATGTTGCATACGCTTACACATGTCACTCTCTGCCATGACGATACATGCACTCGCAGGGCGGATGGCAACAAGTTGGACCTCCACCCACGCTGCCTTGATCTTTTTTTCTTCTTCTATGCAAACTGAGATTATTCTGAGGAGGCTAATCCCATGTTACATGCGCATTACAGCACTTTAGTGTCCTCGCCAGCCTGTGTGCGGCAGTAGGCATTTCATGGAGGCTTGAGTCATATTATTGACTTGCTCAAAGCATGTAACCTATTTAGATCTGTGTGTGTGTGTGTGATATAAATATAGGTGAAGACACTACAGATCGAGGTACTGAATGTTCTAGTGGGAGGTACTTGCGATAAAATCTTGGGTAAGTTTCAGGCCCGTTGCTCATCTGTTGTCTGCATTTTTTTATTCACTCGTGAATAGATTTATTGTCTTTTTTTCACACTGTTCACTTGCTTGGACATGATGGTGGGTAAAATGTGCTCCTTTGAAAGTCTGCACACACGCACACACACACACACACACACACACACACACACACACGCACGCACGCACGCACACACACACACACACACACACACACACACACACACACACACACACACACACACACACCCACAAAAACACAAACACACACACACACTCTCTCC
>OMNN01031327.1:0-11635 GCA_900302755.1 Chromis chromis | reverse complement strand
ACACAGAAAGATCCCAGGCCCAGGCCGGGACGCGAATCAGGGATCTTCTAGCTGTGAGACGACGGTGCTAACAACCGAGCCACCGTGCAGCCCTTTTTCTAACATTATACATAGAAACTCACTAAACTGAAATGTGATGATTGTAGTTCCTGTAGCGCCACATTATGTAATAACGCTGCATTATTAATAATGTAATAAAAATTCACCTCATTATGTAATAATGCCGCATTTTGTAATAATATGCCGCATTTTGTAATAAAATTCTTGAACGCAATATGTAATAAACTTTGCTGCATTTTGTAATAAGTTGTTACATATTGCATCAGTTATTACAAAATGTGGGTATTGCACTTTTTTTAATGAAGAAAATGTAATAATTTGGTGAAAATGTGGCAGATTATTACATAATGTGGTGCTACAGTTCCTAAGACGTACCTTCTTTTGCTGTCGGTTAGCGTGATGCCCTGAGAGGACACTTTGAAGTGGACCACCGTTGCCACTGGACGTGGATTCAGAGCCAAAGTACACTTGGTTGCCTTGGAGACTGCCTCCGGCCCCGTTAGCGACTCCGTTTCCACAGAGTTCAGGTAGAGCACGTTGCAAGCTGGTTCATTAGAGAGATGAAAAAGAGGTAGATTAATATTAACATGTGTTCTTATTAGGTCAGTGATGTGAACATGTGAGGCTTGAGCAGTCTCAGCTGGCCAAAGGTAAGAACTGCAACTGCATGACTTGTGTTCAACCTGCTCCTTGTTTGAGGAGATCCGCTGCTGTGCTGGTATTTGTTGCACTCTGCATCTCCTGAAGCTCCCCAACCAGATCTGAAACATCATGGACTCAGTTAAACATCAATATTTGTAATATCATCAGATTTAATTAACTAATGATACTAATATTACCTTTTTCTGGGATGTGTAGGGCACATGGCAGAGAGATCGGTGTAATTGAATGCTGGTACACTAAGGCAGATAAACTTCCTATGACAAAGGCAAATAGAAAAGATGGTGAAACAGTTTAGAATAGAATAAAATAGCCTTTATTGTCATTGTACACAAAAATTGTACAACGAAATTGTACTAAAATGACTAAAAGGGTTCAAAAGAAATAGAAAAAGGAGACTTAGAAGAAAGTAAAATTTAAAAACTGGCTTAAATGATCATTTTCCGTGTCTCATACATTGATAAATAAGTGAAACATATTGTGGCACATAACTGACCGAAGTAGGACTCGTTCTGACAGCCCTTGATCTTCACTCCCCGTGGCCCCGTCTCGATGAGGAAGTGTCTCACCAGCTGTTCCAGAGGATCCCCTGGGAAAGAGGAGAGGAGGGTGTGAGGGGAGGGAGCGAGGATGAAAAATAAGGCAAATCAGAACTCATTCTATAAAGATGCGGCACAAAAATACATAAAAATATAGGATAATGTAATGCTGTATATAATATGCACCATAGAGTATTTTCCATCATCACTGTACCTCATTTGTGTTTTCCATTTCATGCGTGAACAGAATGCATCCCAATTACAAAATCCTGACTTTTCGCCTGCGTCAAGCTCCACAACTGGGCTTTTCCCAGAGTCCAACTTAGAATGTGTCTTTAGACCTTCTCTGTCTGGTAAATGCAACCATATTTCAAAATCTGTGCTTCAGTTTGTAATTTCGGCTAAAAGTTTGTATTCTCCTGTTCCAAGTCTAAATAACCCTGATAACATAGTCAAGGGATATACACTCTATGATTCAGTATTCTTTTTTCTGCTTTTATGTGGCTGAGAAGTACTATCCATGACAATAAACTAAATTTGTGATGTGTAAAAAAGTGCATTGGATACCTTTGCTCCCAGTGATGTTGGCGTTGGGAGGAGGGGTGGCCACCTTGAGGGCCAGACCATAGGCACCTTGGAAGGAATTACTGTCTCTGATGAGGAAAGTTCCTGGTTCCTTATCCTTCAACACAGCTATGGCTATGGGAGAGAAGACACATTAAAGTTAAGGTGTTGCAGCGTAAAATAAGAGACAATGACAATCTATGGGTTGGAAAATGGTAAATACAAACATCCCTCATCATCCTTCGTTATTAACCTCACCTTGGTCTCTGGAGATGCCTGGTTTGTACCAGTACTTGGAGCTGTCCTGGACAAACTTAGCATTCACCCTGATGTCTGCCTCCTCCCTACTGCTTTGCTGTGCAGACCCCCGTCTGTGCTCTCCAACAGCAGGCGAGAAACTAACGTGGTGTATGGGAGACGGAGCTGAGGACACCCGGAGTAGAGAATTGTGTCCATTCAGGGATCCTGCTGTGGAGGAAAAGCGTTTCTTCTCTGGTAGCGGCGGCTGGATGGCGGGGATAGTGACTGCTGTGTACCCAGTGTATGGGACGTGGGGGACGTTTAGTAATGAGTAGTAATAGGATGCTAAGGGGAAGGTTGGTGTGTGATATCCATCAGGTACAGGTGATGGAGGTTTGGTGTCAGCTGAGCTGTCTCTGTCTGGAGTCAGTCTTTGTCCTGCTGCATCTGTAGCAGATGTGGAGCGCTGAGGAGAAGCCTGCAGCTCCGGGGAGCCAACAGGAGAGTTTGGGGAAGTTGTGGAAGGACTAGAAGTTAGACAGGAGGGAGGATTGATGGATACAGCTCTGATGCAGTCAGACGGGGTATCAGTAGGAAGGGCAGACCCATTGAGCTGCACTTGGACTGGAGTGATGATAACAGTAGCATAATTTGAAGCATGTGAATGGTTAGAACCATCTGTACTTCCTGTGACTTTAGCTGCTCCAAGTTTACAATCAGGACTCGAGCTCTTAGAAGACTCTGATTGTATGGGGTTAATAGATATGGCTGGAGTTTGGGTTTGTGCTTCTGTTGGTACTGGTGTGATGGTTTTGCTGTTGGACTCCAGATGTGTAGACGTTTCTTGGCTTTGAGGAGGGCTATCAGCAGTTACGCTAATGAAAAGACAAAGTGTTGGAAAAAGTAAGACAATTTTCTGTATACTCAGATAGAAATAGTAGTGATAGTAATAGTATTTCCAGCATTGATAAAAGCCAAAAACCAAAGTTTCACCCACCTGTCTTCTGTGTGTGTTGGGCTGCTGCTACCAATAAGTGTGTAGTCATGGTCAGAGTCCAATCCAGGGGTGCTAGACTGACAGTTAGAGTCAGATTTACTCTCTGAACCTTGGGATATGTCATCCTCTGCATCAGCTTTGGCCTTTTCCACTTTGACAGGAGAGATTTAAAGATATGAGATGAAGGTATAACATCAAAAGAAGCGATGAGTGATACAATTAGCAAGAAAGCATAATCCATCCTACTGAAACTCTGATTATTCACCTTTGAGATGCTCAGTGTGCGGCTGGTCTCTGGATCCTGAGGGCGTCTCAGGTAGCCTTCCTCTCCCAGGAGATGGGCTACTAGCGGGCAGAGGCGAAGCTGATCCCGAGTACCCCGAGGCATAACCCCGGCTCTCATGGCTCTCGGCTGGGGACGACTGGTAAGGAGAGCAGGGGCAGGAGTGTCGGGGCTGTGGAGGGGTGTGGTACCCACTGCTGGCTCCATCCCGCACATCTATGAGCGACTGGGGGATGGGGTAGTTCTGGTGAGGTGCCAGGGCAAGCCTAGGTTGCTCCGGATTTGGAACCTGGTCCATAGTGGCGTGGCAGAGGCGAAATGCTGGCATGGCTGGTTTGCACTGCCAGAACTCTGCCTCTCTTGCAATCTCCCATGGATTTTCAGTCTCCCATAGCGGAGGTGCCTCTCTTGTTCGTTGTACCCCTGCTCCTTGGGACCAGTGTGGGTTTTCTGACTGGTCTGGGTGCAGTGGGTGGAATGTTCTGACTGACTGGTGCTCTCGCCTGCTGGAGCAGTCCTGACAGTGGCAACCAGAGGAAGGTTTGGGAGAGCTGAAGAACATTTCTCTGTAAGGGCTCGAGGGCTGTGATTGGTGGGGGGAGAGGTGGGAGCCTGGGCCATGGCTGGAATAATGGAAAAGGTGACACTCTTCCCCAGGGCAGAGTCTGTTTGAGGCTGGCAGGGTGTGGCTGTGTGGGTGTTCATGGGTGGGATAAGGGTAGCATGGCCTGTGGAGACAGGGCAGAGATGGAGGAGGAGGAGGAAGTGAACGTTCCCATGGTAACTCTGGTAAAGGATGGGCACTATGGCGATGGCAGAGTTCCATATGAGCTGAAAGAGGAGGAGGGGAAACCGATTTGGATGGTAAAGCCGGCAGAGTTTGGCTTTTTGGATGGTTTTTAATGCTGTTGCATCGTCCGAGACAGTGACCATTGGAGAGACAGAGCTCTCTGTCCCTCTCCCATCCCACATCAATACACTTTGTACTCGCTCGACTGCAACATGACTGCTCACGCCTCAAACCCCCAGGACTCGATGGGTCTCCATCATCTAAAATTGCTGTTTCTCTATCCTTTTCTTTTCCTCTTGCCTTCTCCTTTGCTCTGTCTTCCCCATCTCCTCTCCTCAATGGAGAGTCAATGTTTTCTTTTTCGGTACAGTTAATGGATGGAGAGCTATCAGAGGGGACTGAGGAGCAGCTGGAGTTGGGGGTGTAGATGCGAGGCTGGGGCTGGGTGGGGGTCTGGGGCTTCACCGTTGGGCTGCTAGTGAGGCTTCCATTGGGTGATGCTGCTGAGGCAGTTGCACCTGGTCCACGTCGCTTCTTCACTTGAGCATACAAGCTGCCGTCCAGAGGGCCCCTCGTATGAGAGATATCTGATAGAAAGAAGAGGGAAATGTGATGTGATGGCTGATTTCACCTGCTTAATGCAAACCTTGCATTTTACACGCATGTGTATGTTTCTTACTTTCCATGCTGTCTTGATGGTGCAGATTGAAGTTCTCATAGGAATCCCATCTGACCACTGGATCCGAGGTGTTGTAGTCCACTTTGATGGAGGTGTCATTCTTGCGGTATTCTCGACCTTGGAAAGCAGACGCATTGATATTAAACATATAAAAATGTTAAAAACTAGATTAGGTGCATGCATCTAAGGATGCAGTGACAGGCAGACTGATGATAATATTCACCTTTCATTTTTTCTGGCCCAGTGGAGAAGATAAACTCCACTGTAGCATCTGGAGGGAACCTGTCATCTGCCGAAAGACAAGAATAAAGGAAGGGACTAAAATAACCAGACTGTAACAACAGAGAGCGATAAAAGCATCCACAAGAACGTGTGATCTGTGAAGTAGAAAAACTAAAGTTAAAAAATAAAGATACTTGCTTTTACTCCTTTCATAATGGAAATAAATAGGCCAAACAGACAGACAGGATTTTTAGAGACAGAAAATGGCCTAAATAAACAGAGCAGAACACACAAGAAATCTGAAATGAGCTTTCTTTTTACTTCCATGCCTGAGTGTGGGTAATATTATTTATACATTGTATGTATGCGTCAGCATGTAGCACTTACATGCAGCTGTGATGAGGCTGCTGCTTAGTGGACCATGTGCAAACATTTCAGTTTCATCAGAAGTGACACTGTCATTATCTGTTTGTCTCAAAATACACACGTACTCCACAGTGGTCTGAAGAATAACTGGGTCTTGATTTATACTGCCATGTAAACAATATAAAGAGAGAAACAAGAACATGCAGCGGGAGGTGTCCTACTTATTTATTTATATGTTTACTATATATATTCAAGACCAAACAAGCAGGCTGCAGTCATATAGTACAGTATGGTTTTAGATGCACTTACCTCTATTCCCTAAGGTAATTTCATTTTAATTCAATTTTATTTCTATAGCACCTATTCACAACTTAAGTCTTCTAAGGGAACGTCTCCCAGTAAGATCAAGACCTTTCAATAATATAAAGAGAAATCCATCAATTCCCTTTGAGCAACGCCTTCTTTACTGTTAAAAAACTGAAAATTTCCTTCCTTTCCATGCATGTCCAAACTACTGAGCCTGTTTTTTTTTTTTTACCTGTGCAGGCCAAGTCTAGTTCAGTCTTGCCAAACCACAACTGGGCTCCATGAACGGTGCAGGTATGGAATTGGACTCTGAAGACCACCTCCCTCTCTGCTGATCTGCTCCGTCGGTGGTAGCACTTCACCTACAGACAAAGATTGAGAAAAGAGAGTGATGTACAATACTAAGGCTCACTTCGCATGGACTGTCTCGAAATGTTGATAGACGAACAGCAAAGCATGATAAACCAGTAAATCTATTTTTCATTTGCTTTCCAGTGTTTTGTTTCATCATTTGTGTTTGGTAGTTGCTGCTGCTGTGACATCCAATTACACTGAGGTAAATAAAATACCTGCATATATATCTGGGTTGCTAAGGGCTTGTTGTCTGGATGTGTTTACCCTCTCAAAGAGACATGCAAAACAGTGGCAGGAAATATTTAAGCATGCATATCCCACAGAGGACTTAAGCTTAAGTACTTCTTAAAGGAAAAAATAGGAAAGAAAATGTTTTATGTAGCAGTTTAATAAGGGAGAATGAAAGCCAATGACCACTGCATGTATGCGTGGACATTGGTAGGATTTAAATCAAAGTAAGGTTTTGAATTACTCACATACAATTCATCATAAGCTATTTCTCACCATAATGTCCCCCTTTAACAGTAGCGCTGGCTCCATAGTCACACACAGCTTTCTTGCTCTGGAGCTCTGGGGATCACTGGACACACACAGAATAAAAACTGCTTAAAACGCCCATAAAACAAGTCAAAACATGTCTCAGTTTGGTAAAACAATGGTAAACAACATTTACCTTAACATAAGCACAGACCAGACTACATCTAAACACAGTCAGTGGCCTATAGAGTCAACATCTGTCAAAATGACTGAGTGAAGGAAAGGCGTCTGCTCGCAGGAGGTGAGCTGAAAACACACAGACAGTGATTCAACTGGACAACTGACCAAACACTTACTAGACGCCTGAGGTGTAGACCAGTTGTAGAGACTGGTAGATTTTCAGGAAAGGATAAAAACCTGCAAATACAGAAAGAAAGTTGAGGAGAGCAACAATAAAAAAATGGGCGAGAGTTTGCAGACAAAGGCCTTATTGTTTTTTTTTTCTTTTAACGTTGTAAAACAATTTTTGTTCCCAGTTCAACACTCAGAATTACCATTACAGCACTGCAAGCTATTATAGCAACATGAGTTTGTGTAAAACTGACCTCCTCCTGCCTGGAAGTTTGGTAATGAGGGAATGAAGATCTGGTGAAGGAACAGGGGACTGCTGTTCATTTTGATGGTACCTGATAACAAACCACCAAAGTAGTAGATGTACCTGTCGAAGAGAGGTGAAGAAATGATGGAATGAGATAAGACAGCGACTAAGACAATAAAAGCAGAAATGAGAAAAGTGTGTCAGACCTGTTCTGAGATGGCTGCAGGGAAGAGGAGACTTTGTCTTCACAGAACTTCCTCATTGCCAATGTGGTGAGAGCCTGGTCTGCTCTGTGGGCACAACCACAAGTGTTTTAATTAATGTTTTAGCACAGATGTGTGCAAGCAAAAATGTAGAGTGTCCTAGTGTATCATTTGGAGATAATGAGATGGATGAGAAGAATAAATCATGAATGAATGATTCTGAATGTCTTTTATGATTAAAAAAAATAACTACCTTTGGGTTTTGGACTGCCAAGTTGGAGAAAAAGCAATTCATGCAAACATTGGCTGTGAAATTTTTCATCATTTTTAGTATACTAGACAATTTATAAATCTAAAAAAAATGTGCATCTATCAAAGGACCGAGACACAAAGATGTTTTATGGACATATTTAGATGTCAGGTGTACATTTTTTGCATCCATTTATGTGAATAACCGATCCTTCAACATGTTGGTATACACAGTATCTTGTAGAGTAATAAAAATCCAGATTACCCGGCTGATATCTTGCTGTAGTGCATGTAAGCTGCTACAATGACCCCCGTCTTTCCTTTGTTTCCCTGTCAGAACACAGAACAAAGTGACTATGAAATAGTTTTTTGTCCACTGTTTAGAATTGTTCACAGCAAAGCAGTCAGATGTGTGTTCAGGCTGCACTCACTTTGCAGTGCAGGACCACGACATTGTTGGGGTCAGAGGTCAGCCAGGTCTCCATGGCCTTACAAACGGCACAAATCCTGTCCAGAGGCGGGGCGTGAAGATCAGGCCAGCCGTAGTCCTGCACCTGAATCACAGTGGAAGATTCATGTTTCAAATTCTGGTGGTTTTTGACAGAGTTGAACCTTTCCTTTGACCTAAAATATACAATGACATACACTGATCAGCTACAACAATAAAATCCCTCACAGGTGAAGTGAATAACATCAACACCATTAACTCTTGCATCATCTCGTTAGCAGTGCAGTGTAAGCAGTAATGCAGGTTGAGGGAGGTAAGCCGGAACCAGTCGTTCTACCTTCCAACCCTCACGTATGGTCCTGAGCTCTGGGTAGTGATTGAAAAAATGAGATTGTGAATACAAGCGGCTGAAATGAGTTTCCTCTATAGTGTGGCTGGGCCAAACCCCAGAGTAGAGTCGCTTCTCCTTTGGGTCGAAAAAAGCCATTTGAGGTGTTTCGGTCATTGATTAGAATGCTCCCTAAGCAACTTCCTTTGGGGGTTTTCTGGGCATGTCCAGCTGGCACCCTGGAATAGACCCAGAATTCACTAGAGGGATTACTTATCTCAACTGGTGGATGGATGGATGGATGGATGGATGGATGGATGGATGGATGGATGGACCTCATCAAAAGGCGATTTTCTGCTTGGAAACTTTGGGTCCTGGATTTCATGTGGAAGTCACTTTCACACATACCACCCACCTAAACACTATTGCACACAGGCATAGTCCCCATAGAAACAACACTTCCTTATGACTCTCTTGTGGCCTTTCTGAGCATGTCCTTCATGCCACACTGCAAAGACTGGTCAGGGAAGGCTCATGAAACACACCAATGGGCCTCCAAACTCCCCAGATCTCAATCCAATTGAATATCCGTGCGATCACCACAGGACACCACTAGAGTCCCATTTCTATGCCATGATGAGTCACAGCTGTTTTGACGGTATGATGGAAACCTTCGCAATATTTGGCAGGTGGTTTTATTGTTGTTGCTGACAGGTGTATGTCACATACACTGTTGATGCATTTAAGTGGTGTCTACCCCAAACTGTGTGTAAATGTGTAAAAACTTGTACCTTTTGGTTAAGTCTGGTGATGTCATGTCTTTTCTCTGATAAATTCAGAAGCTGGAAGAGACAGAGACACATAAGATCATATCCTTAATGTCTAGTTACACCAATAAAAATTAACTTTTAATGACATAGCAGTTTTAGTGTTTCATAACATTATTCAGTCAGTAATTATTTTAATGTCTTATTATCAGTTTTAACTAACCAGAAATTTATCCTGGTGCTTGGATTTTAGCATGGAAGCCACCTCCTGCAGGTTTCTGCGGTACCGCTGCTCCTCTAGGTCTGGCAGGAAGAACACGGAGATGATCCTCTCTGTGATGTAGGTGAGGTCAAAGTCGTAGTGGTGCTCCATCACATGCTCCATCACTTGTTCCACGCTTTTACTCCTGAATATTGTGAAAATTCATTCTTTTAGTGCAGCCAAAACAGCCATTAGACTTTCAAAGGTTAAATCCTTAATGGTGATTTTACTGTATTTAGATAAAAAATGTCATTATTTTTGTCTGGATACATTTAATTCAGGCTTTGTGGTACCTTGGTAAGGAGCCTCTCTTCTTCTGTGATTTAGTGGAACTGTGCTGAAAACAGAAAACAGACAAGAGTTACAGGGCTGCGAAATGACACATTGCATTACTAATTTAAAACTTCTTTGTAACAGAAATGTGTTCAAACTTACCAGGTCTGGTGTTGAGGTGCAAGTTGGAGTCACCTGAAAGGAAAGACGCATGTGTTTAGTTTTTGCAGCAGTCACACACACGCATATACTGGAAATGAACCAGCGCATGCCAAGTCGTGTGTTTGGTTTAATGCTCTTGGTCCTGCTCCAGCAGTGCAGATGAAGGGATGGAAGGCTGGGGGATGAGGAAGAAGGATGAGGAGCTGATGGAGAAGATAGTAAAATTCATTCTCTACTTCTGTCGTATGCAGCTGGTTCAAGAAGAGGCTGCCAGGACAGATTTGGCCGTTACACATGATGGACTAGTGACTCATGACGTCAGGTTCAAAACACACGTTAACAAACATCGACATATAGAAACAAACTTCAACAAGCATCTACATATACAGTAGACTTCTTTCAGTTCTTTCTCACTCTGTAGAACAGAACTGCTGCCTGGTGTTTAATGTGCTGACCAGACATTTGAATAAACAGAGGTGCTGCTCAGCATATTAAGAGGTCCGCAATAAAAATGATTGATGTTGTTTTTTGGCCTCTTAAAAAAGTAGGACAGGATAGAGATGGATAAAGTTTACTGGAGGAAGCCTCTACATGTGGCGTGCAGTCCTTGTCCTCTGCTGGTGAGCCAACAGTAACTCGCCAAAACCACAAACACACGTATACAGAGAGAGAGAGAGAGAAGCTGAGGTAATTTAAACAGGGTAAAAGCCACGACTATACAAATAAACTTTAACAGGATTCTGTAGCTTCTTCTGTTCTGGATTGTTTATCATGAGGATGATTCTAGACACTGGAGTGACAAGGTAGTAGAAACGCTGAGTTAGTGGTTTGCTCCCATGAGATTACATAATTTATATTGCAAGTCATATCAAATGATGAAAAACACTAAGGATTAAAACACGCAAGAAAATGTACAAATTACACAACTTAAATGGACAATGGAGGAAAGCCAAGAAATATAACCAAACATTCAGTATTCCAGTACAGCTATGAGCACCGACGATGAACCTCAACAGGTGACACCATGTCAACTCTTGACCTTTGAACTTTCCCGTAAGATTGATTGGCAGCCGAGCCACCCTCTGCGGACAACTGCTGGTAAGCGCTGACAGGAGGCAGGCAACAGGTTAACAAGTCAAATACCTGACAATCATGAAGATCTACAACTGGACTTATATCAGGAAAACAACAGTGGCAATGCAGCAACACATTCTCCAGTTTTATATCAACAGAACAAGCCGAAGCACCATCAGGGCTGTCGGACGTTTTCATGACTAAATGCAAGATTGATTTTATCCCTGACATATACACCGATCAGCCACAACATTATGACCACTGACAGGTGAAGTGAATAACATTGATCATATTGGTACTGTGTGGTGTTCTGCTGGAAAACCTTGGATTTAGGCATCCGTGTTGATGAGACTTAGACACCCAAATAAACATTGTCCCAGAACAAGCACACTCCCTCATGCAAATGGCAATCCCTAATGTCACTGACCTACCCTCGCAAGAAAATGCACCCCACCACATGGCAACAACATGTTGAGGAACATGACAATGGCCCAAGATGTTGATTTGACCTCCAAACTTCCTAGACCCCATTCTGATCAAGCATCAACAGGATGCAGTGGAACAAGTTTGATTGACAGAGGCCCCACTGCACAAGCCAGAGTACCCAAAGGATCCACTGCCAACGTCCTGGTGCCAGACCCCATAGGACACCCTGAGAGGTCCTCTTGTCCATGCCCAATGGTTCAGAGCATTTTTGACCACATAAGGGGGACCAACACAATATTAGGCAGGTG
>OMNN01031326.1:0-19148 GCA_900302755.1 Chromis chromis | reverse complement strand
GGGTGCCCAATCCTGATCCTTGAGGGCCACTGTCTAGCATGTTTCAGATGTTTCCCTCTTCCAACACACCTGATTCATGATCAGGTGATGATGAGCTGATCATTTGAATCAGGTGTGTTGGAAGAGGGAAACATCTAAAACATGCAGGATAGTGGCCCTCGAGGACCAGGATTGGCTACCCCTGCTTTAGATTCATTGATTTATGAGTTTTGTGACAAATCCCTGTCTCTGGCATTTCATATTCCCAAAGCGATACATGCTTTATTTGATCATTAATGTATTTACTCATTTGTTTTGTTTTAGGGCTCAATTAAAAAAAAGTTTGCATCAGTCTTTTTGAGTTGTGACAACTTCTAATGAAATTATGGTCAACCAACTAAATAGAATCAGTCTTTATATAACCATGGCTATTTTCATTTTAATTTTAAATGACCAGATACTTACTTTCAAAAGACTTGACATCCTGAACTCAAGGTGTAGAAAAATGAAATTATCAAGCCTATTTAATTAATTTAGTACAACTTGAATGTATTTTTTTTTTAATCAACTAATGCAGATATTTTATTTTAAATTACATAAAATATTAAGTTGGTGTAATTACCAACATTATTATGTCAGCGCAACTCATTAAAAAACGTTTGGAACTTAAACTTTTATCTAAATCATCAAACTTGATTAGTATTTTTTCTTATTGTGAACCATGCATTTAATTAAGTAGTGGTCCCCTGAATTACTTTATACAGTGTACAGCAAAATATACAGTTGTCCATTTCAGATATATAATGTAACCTTTATTGATCCCCTTTGTGAAATTCCTTCTCTGCATTTGACCCATCCTATTCAAAGTTAACCTTAACTATACATAGGAGCAGTGGGCTGCTGTGGTGCAGCGCCCGGGGAGCAGTCAGGGGTTAAGAGCCTTGCTCAAGGGCCCACAGTGGTGGTGACTGGGACAAGCGGTCGCTCTCACTTTCCCACTTCAACCTCTTGCCAGTCCGGGGACTCGAACCGGCGACCCACCAGTTACAAGTTCGCTTCACAAACCACTAGGCCACCACTGCCCCAATACAAATATTTTGCAGAATTGTAAACAGAAGTAGTTTAAATTATGTCCATTTCCAGCTCCAGTTACTGCGTTCTGTGTATTTGAGTACTGCTTGGTCACATTACATAGGACAGTACTTTCAGAAGCTCAAACTGCTGCAGGAAATCATCAAGCATCAACTTATGTCTACCAGAAGTGTTTAAAGTGTGAGACAGGTGATACAAAAGCCTCGCTCAGTCACGAGTTGAGTCGTTGCTGCTTCTGTCAACTGTCTATTTTCAGTTTTATAATTACACAATGTGAAAAATCCAGTAATCATGCACAAATGCACCCCCTCAAAAACCCTACAAATCTGTGCTCTTGTGTCTCGGTGTGAAAACCAACACGTGGTCGACTTCTTGAGGTTGCAGAATCCCACACAGGATTAGCCGCCTTTTCCACCATTTATAAGAAGCAGATGTCTCAGAACCGATGCTGGATCTGCTCCAGCACTCACCACCGATACACTGGTCTCCTGTTAATCCACTGTGTCTGCACACGCATTTTAAAAAGTCCCACCACCAGCAGCAGTCTCCATCATGACTGCAGCCACGAGCATCACACATGGCAACAGAGGACAGATACTTGGCTGCTGTGTGTCGTCTTCGCCTTTATTTCACTGCAGAGGAACCTGGACGCTTTGTTTGGACTTGTGCTGAGTTTAATTAGTATTTTAATTACTCACTGTCTGGAAGCCTCTTTGTTTTTTTTTTGGTTTTGTTCTGGGTTTAACCACTAGGTAGCACTGTCCTCCAAACAGAGCTTAAAGTGATGCAGCTCTACCTGATCTGTTTAGTTTAATAAGTTGAAACAGTGCAGCCAGTATGCAGATTCAATGAGCAGAATGTGGGCTGCAGCCAGCTGTCAGCTACTAAAGCAGCAGCTTCATACTGAAACACAGACACTGACTGAAAGTTATGAATAATATTAATCATAATAAACCTGATTTCTAAAACACCATTCAAAATCTGAGTTACAAGGTACTTTACGGAGCACTAAAATATACAAAAACTGAGAAAGCGGCAATAAAACAATAAAAAAAGACAACAAACCTTAATAGAAATGTTTTAAAAAGCACTAACAGCGTCAGAAAGGGATTAAACAAATGAATGTATGTACAGGTGGGTTTTTAAAAGCTGTTTGAACTGAGGCTTTTCTGACTGTAACGGTTAAAAGATGTACATTTTTGGGAAAGGGAAACAGAAAATGTTTATAGTATATATATATTACTATAGAGATGGGTGACAAATTAAAGGAAAAAGCAACATAAAGTGTTTTAGTAAGTTATTGAGCCTCCATGTGCCACCAGAACAGCTTTAATGTTGCTTTGCATTGATTCTCCAAGAACTCTACTGGAGGGATGAACACTGTTTCCAGATGATATTCCCTCATTAAAGGAACCACACATTCCACACTGTGCTTTCTTCTGAGTAGGAGTCTCTCTAAAAACCTCCAAAGTGATGATGCACTGAACTTGTATTATTCAGAAACACATGAAGCTGAATTCAATTGGTTTAACACAGAAATGTGAGATATTTGCCAGCATCCATGAGGTTTGTACAGTTTTGTTTCCTACGTGCAGGCAGGTGACAAATTAAAGGAAAAGGCAACATAAAGTGTCTTAGTAAGGTGTTGGGTCCCCATGTGTGGCCAGAACAACTTCAGTGCTTCTTCTTCTAAAGTCTTCCATATGTTGGGTTGAGATCTGGTGACTGTGAAGCCATGAGATATGATTTACATCATTTTCATCAAACCATTCAGTGGCCCATCGTGTCCTGTGGATGGTGTTCCGTCTTATCTGCAGCTGGTGCAAGACTTTTAACTGGTAGTAAAAACTGGAAAGAAAAACACCTGTACTTTCACCTCTACACTGGTTACCAGTTAAATAGAGAACTGACTTTAAGGTTCTTTAGTCAGTGTCGATTCTCAGTCATCCAGGTCATGGTAATCATAGGAGCTTCAGTAGAAATCAATGCTTCCTGGATGAGAGGTGAAACGTCTGGTTGCTTTGTGCTGAAGCTCCTGGGTTCTTTTATTTGAGTATAAAACCATGCACTGGTTGGCACCTGGGTTCATTTCAGACCATCTTTGCCCCGGCTCCACCTGAAGGCCTCTTAGATCCTCCGGGAGATCGAGCATTTGCAGTAGCAACTTTACTTATTCAAATGTTCCTCCACTGATTTTTTTTTTTAACTCTCAAGATGTACATGTTTTCAAAGGCTTTGAATGGTCTCAATATTTCATTCTTATTGTTAGTTATATAGAAATAGATCTTACAAGTTGCTATCTTTTTTGCCTGTTTTAGTATTTTATAGTATTTTCTTTACTTTTACTAATTGATTTTACAAGTTCATCTGTTGGGGCTATTATATTTTTATATTGTCTGTCTGCACATATTTTGTTGTTGCCTATCTGATAACATGTATGAACTATACATGTTATCAGATATTTGGTCAACTTAGGTTGTTTTTAAACGTGACACAACGTGATACATTTGAGTGAGGCAGTGGTAGCGCAAAAGTTAAGTCACTGGGCTACTGATCAGAAGGTCAGAGGATCAAACCCCAATGCGGCCATTGTTGGGCCCTTGAGCAAGGCTCTTAACCCTCCCTGCTCCAGGGGTGCCGTACCATGGCTGACCCTGCGCTCTGACCCCAACTGGGATATGCAAAAACAACATTTCACAATAGTGTAAAAAATGTATTCGTGACAAATAAAGGTTTCTTTCTTTCTTAATTTAATGAAGGTACTGTCATCCTAGAAAAGATTATTGATGAAGAAATAGCACATCCATTGCTACAGACACCTCCTGGTGCCACTCCCTCGTTCCATTCCATTGTAATTATTCATAATTCTTTTACCTTTGTTGTTATTTGTAAGACTCTACCAGAGTCCTCGACTCAATCATCTTTGTTATTTGTAAATGTCTGCCACACCCCTCACCCTCTTGCTTTTTGTTGTTTACCAGACCCCTTGATTCAATCAAGTTTTGTTCTCTTATCTCCTGTCATGATTAACAACTATGCGCAAACTAACCACTATTCACTTCGGTATTTACATACAGCCCCCTCCCTACCCTCTGATCTACCCTCTGACCATCCCTATAACATGTGTGCTCTGCAGATGTTCTGGGTCAGCTAACCTTTCCAGACTCATACTATATGTCTGTAAACCGACGGTATACAGGAATATTAATATACACCCCACTACAGCAAACTTCAGAGGACGAAGAATTCAATTTCTTCAACATAGTAAAAATGTTTCCTAACAGGATAAAGATGAACAACTGTGTACTGACTTGCAGTGATTCTTCCCTCTAAAGAGACAAGTGGGCTCAACCTATGTCATCAAAATGCCTCCAACAGCAGGACAGAGCCACCTGATCCCTTCACAGTAGAGATCAAGAGTTCAGTTTCTCCATCAGTTTGTAACTAGTATATATTGAGTAAAATGTCCTGAGATGATTTATGCTGCAAATCAGTGCCATATAACTAAAAAATAATTATAGTTGACCAGTTTATTAGACTACATTTGCATTTTTGCAGTGTCATATCAGCATCATAACTGCTGGTGACGTGATCCTGCCCATCAGTGTCGTCCACTTTGAGAGGAAAAAGCAGAGAAAAGCATCAGTCCCACTCTAATATCAGCGATCTACAGAAGCTATAATTACACGCTGCTGGAACACTGGCTGCTCGGTTAGGAACTGCAAGGGGAAGGATTGTGTTGTAGTGTCAGCAGAAGTAGAAACAGCTGCATCTAGTGGAGTAAATCCATTTCCTTGCTCCGAGGGAGTCCAGGACATGAGGTTTGGAGTGTCAGTGCATGGGCTGTGTGCTCAGTTCAGTTCTCTGCTGGCAGAACTAAACAGAACAAACTCTGTCCAGCAGCAAGAAAGTGGCTCATTTAAAGCGAGTAATATAGATTTGTGGAAAGAAGGTGGAAGCTGTGATGTTGTGAGTCACTGATCAGGATACAGAAGCGCATCACTGGATTTCATCTCTCAATCGATTTATTATCACTGAAATAAAAAAGTCCATATTACTACAAACTCTTATTTTTGTGTTCAGTCTGTTAAAACATACATTCTCTGACCAACATGAACAAGACGATGAAGAATTTAACCTGCATTTATGAGAAAGGTGGGTTTGCATTCAGCCAACAGCCCAATTACAGTCTTATGAGGAAGTTTAGTGAGTGAAGCTGCAGAAGGCAAAAATCTGGAGAAGAAAATGAACAGAATTTGAAAATATAGAGCCTCAATTCTGAAGCTCCTCCAACCAGACAAGAATAGTCAAGTGTTAGCGCCACCAGAGATTCAAACATGCTCCTCTTTATAATCCATTGTACAGCTTACTCTCACTGTTTTTGACATTTATTCTATTTCAGCTGCTCTGGATGAAACCCCCTTTGAATGGCTGATGTCTCCCATCATGTTAGATATCGTTTAGTTAGAGGTGCAGGAGTCTAGTTTTCTCTCAGACC
The DNA here is from genome assembly GCA_900302755.1 of Chromis chromis. Taxonomy (NCBI): domain Eukaryota; kingdom Metazoa; phylum Chordata; class Actinopteri; family Pomacentridae; genus Chromis; species Chromis chromis. The sequence goes on along the minus strand of OMNN01031326.1, from coordinate 13,579 downwards.
ACTTGAATTACAACATGCAGATACAGAATTTTTTGCACAACGACACAAAAAATAAATAAAAACTACTGCTTACTCCAGCTTTAATGGATGTCCAATGTCAAACTGCTGATTATTTAAGATGTTTCTCTAATCCAATTTTAACAATCTACCGACACTCAGGACTATAAATTGGATATTGGACACTCAGTGGTGTATTCAGTACTGATTTTATAAGCTCAAAGGACTAAAAAAAGATGTATTCAGATTCAAACAAAGAGCTAGAACAGAGTTTAAGGTGATGATAAACCTGTTGCATGACTTCTAATTCCAGATGTATGACAGATTAACTGAATGGTGGAAAAAGGTGATAAATAATTCACTTATTTATCCTCTTTTTGAAACAAACTGCTTTTCTGATCCAAAACATACCTACAGTTTTCTATGTACTTCAGAGCCTCAGGTGACCTCATGTTTGTGGTTATTTTTTAAAACTGATTCAGGAATAAACATTATAGCAATTTACAGCAATATCAAACTCCATGGGTGGATTCTGCCGACGGTATGGCTGAAGCAGGACAGGGAGTGGAAACGGTGCAAGTCTCCTGGAGGTTTAGCTGATCTCCTGCTGCCCCGATGACTCGGCAACGCCGGGCTCATCAGAGGAACTGCTGCTCCCATATCTGTTCTTTAAAGAACGTCCCAAAAACTGCCAGTACTCCTTCCGAACGGTGTCCTTCTCCTGTGCCAGAAGTTCACAAATCTTCAAAGAAGGTAGAAAAAAACACAAGGAGAGTCAGAAAACAACCTTAATGACAAATTTGAAAGAGAAAATCTTAACTTCCAATTTAATTTTGCACAAGCTCTCACTTCTAGAGCCTTTTTCAAAGTTTCCTTTTGTTCCTCTTCCTCTGCGTTTTCCTTCTGGACGCTGTTCTCTAAGGCATCCTCGTAGCAATCAAACAGAAATGCTAGAAGGTACGGTGAGCAGTGCGTCTCCTTCAGCTCCAGGACCCTCTCAAGCAGACCTGGCTGAGAAGACAGGCCTCGGTCTTGCAGCATTCTTCAGGGGAAAAAAAGCAGGAAAAAAGAGGGGATGCTGTCAGAGAGCTTTTCTATTTTTAATAACTTCATCTCCGCTTGCTCTCACTCCTGTAACTCGCCATGAAGTGTGGAAATCTGAATGGGGATGGCACACTGAAGCAATCTCTTTCACTCAGACCGGGAACAGAAAATTTGAACACTTTTTGCTCCTTGTAGATTTCCTGGGGTTTAGATGTTCCGTACTGTTATGTCTGACATCTTACCCTTTCAAGTAATTCCATGCGCTTTCATTGTGAGGAGCCTTCTTGATCTGGTTCAGACAATACCTTAGATAAAGAGAGGAACATGAGTCAAATATATGTGCAGCAGGAACTGTAACGCACAAAATAATGAAGCAGGAACAATACTGAGGTTATTATAAGAACCTTTTATCATTCATAGGACATCTATAGTGGAGCAAATAAATACAGGGAGTTTCTCAGATATAGTTTTTGTAAGTTGTGTTGTTTCCTTCAACATGGACGATAAAAATACTGCATATCTTTGCATGAAACGATGCTCTAAATAAGCTATTTAATATAAAATTATCACTTTTCTCCAGAATGCTTTGTGTGCAAATCATCCAGCTTTTCAGGAAGAACACTTACTGAATCTCTCTCTCCACTACGGCTGGATCAGAGAATCCTGTAGTGTGAGAAATTACAAAGTGCCTCTGGTTCCACGCAGAGTTATTCCTCACATCTTCTTCCAAAAGATTCTCCACAAACTCCAGCTCGCCGTCCCACAGTTTGTACTCCTGGAGATGGAGTAAGACGAATGTTTGCAACAGACTTGTTTGCGTAACCACATGATGTGTTTTGTTGTGGCCCTGCGATGCATGAGACGACGACTAACCACAGAAGGACTCGAACACACCGACATACAATCAGATTAATAAGTGAAGCCTGGCAGAGCGGCTCGCTGTGGGCAGAAAACTGGATCTTATTCCTGGGTTTTGCAGCCAAACTCTGCTAACACCTACCTGGATGACCCACTGTCTGTGCTGCCAGGCGTGGTAGTTCTTCGCATCTTGGCTGAGAATATCCGCGATGAACTCCAGTTCCTCTGAGGGGTCATTCAACCACTCTACCACCATACGTCTGTGATGCCTGGAAGAGGAGTTTGGAAACCCATCCTTATTTTTCACTGTTTTCATTAAACCGAATGATGTTAGCGACGTCCTGCACCCACCCTCCCTCGCTCTCTCTCTTCCATCTCTAGATGTGATCTGAAATGAATTCTCCAGCACTCACCACACTTGATAGTTTTTGGGTTGCTCCTCAATGATGGCAGTAATGTACCTCATCTCCTCCCTCAGGTCCTTCGCTAGAGCTTGAAGAAGTACTCGCCTGTAGTGCCTGGACATTCCCAAACCCAATGTTAGATCACATTTACACAGAGGACACCCATTTCTAAACACAACCAATGTAATGGGCTTTCTACATTGTTATTGATAAGACACATAACATCTAAATAATATGATCGAATGACAAATTACGCAATTTCAAATTGAGTTTGTTCACAAAAAGACGGTCCTTTACAAAAGTCCTTTTGCAGACATGGTATATGTAATCATCTTCATCAAGTGGCAGCATTCTGTTATTATGTCACTTTTACATTAATGTTACTTGTGGCTTCATTCAGACATACACACTCGATAGTTGTCACACATACAAGACTGGACAGAACATCAAGTCATATAATGCATCATAACCCATTAATAAACTAATTCTACGCATCTACAGGTGCAGCTGAGAAAACTGGAATATCATAAACTTCCATATATTCTATATTCATTATACATAAAGTGAATACATTTAGTCTTTTCTGTTTTAATTTTGATGATTATGGCTTATAGCTCATGAAAATCTGAAATCCAGCATCGCAAATTATTGTAATATTTCCAAAGATCAGCCACAAACGAAGATAACAGATGGACTAGCATGGACTGAATCAGGCTGTGGCACTGCTGAGGCGTTATGGAAGCCCAGGTTTATCTAATCTTCCTCTTGACAATACCTCATGAGAGGTAAAAGGTTCTTATTTTTTCCACCTGTCAGTCCAGTCTGTGTAACTATGATTTAACTGCAGGTTATAAACTGTGACTTTATGTGCAACACAGTGTGACTTTCCGTTAAGTCCAGATCGATCCTGTCAGGGATCATTTGTAAGTCATTAATAAATTTCTTTTGTTGCGTCACATGCATAAATGTGTGCAACTATCACACTTCTGAGATGCTCATTTGGATGCTGTTGCTATCCGATGCTGCAGGTTATTATAATAAACTCAGAGGAAAGCCAAACAGCTGGAAGCAACAAACTAAATTTCAACTCCTGCTAATGTTTTGCATTAACATTTATTACATTAATACACTTATTATTGCTAAGTCTCATTAGTCTGACCTGTCCTGTCTTAATCTCTTTTGGACATTTCAGTTTGTGATATATGTGAAACTGTAGGCCAGAATGAATTAGAGAGGTGTTGAAATGTGGAGAACGCCCTTACTGGTTATTATGACTGCACACAGTTCAGACTTGTGCTGTGTTGAAAGTGATAAACAAATGTTATGGAAATGTTCTGATATGATTCCTGTTGTGACTTTTATGGAAGGGTGAGCAGGGTGTTCATTCAGACATGAAGCCTACACAATCAGATGCTGTCAGATTAATAGAAGGAAGTGCATGTCTGAAAAGAGCTGAAGACAACCTGATATCCAAAGAAAACATATTGTACAAGTTAACTAAAGAGGAGCAGTGTTTCTGAGCCACAGCCCGACATCAACAGGAGCAGTGACTCCTTAAAGTCATTCTACTATGACATCAAACTGAAAGTCATGTCTCTTGTGCTTGTTCACAATTATGTTGTGAGGATGGTACAGCATCAAACACTACATATTGATTTTTCATACAAAAAAAGCATCATGCTCACCAGACTGTGTAATTTGCAGCGTTTAGTTCGATGGCCTCTGCTGTCAAAGCAAAAGCCCGATCACTTCTTTCATCATTTTTTAGGAGTGCACGGAAATAGTCATAAACATCAGAGACTGCAGGGAGGGAAACAAGAACATTAGTTATAAAACAATGTGCCTCATATATTTGTAAAGAAATTACAAACAAGTCTGTCATTGCCAGCACTGCTTAGTGGATCTGCAGGTGTTTGTCACTTTTAGTCCCCTGTAATTCTCGGTGTAACTCCCTTTCCTCACTAACAAGCTTACACTTCTCAGAGTAGGCGATCTTGACTACAGGATTTGGTCCATCGTCCTGTGGGACAGGCTCCAGGTCAGCCCACTCCTTTCTGTCCCTGAAACACAAACACATGGGGGTGGGTTTCCTCACTGCAAACCTACAATACTGACTCAAAGTAGCTAGCCCCAACTACTTTATAAACATGATGTAAATTCACATGGAAATGATTTAACATCTGACTTTTATATTTATTGTTTAGGTTGGGACGAACTCGCAGAACTGAACCGTTCAATTAGCACAAGGCTACATCTGTAAATAACGTTATTTTGGTTCAAAAGACACATGCGGTGATGATATTATGAGATATATTAAAGAAACGGACTCTAAACAAGCAGTGGTAAAACATAAAGGCATTATAAAAAAAAAAGTTAACGGACGAAGTAGTTGGTCTAGTAAGCTAGTGAAGCTAAGTTAGCCACCAAACATCCACAGAAACTGATAAATAAACGCTACCTGTAAAACATATATCGAGTCGGGTCAACAACAAAGTAATCCCCGAGGTGGTCTTCAGCCTCCACATCAAATTCCTGGTCTTCTTTAACTTCTAGGGGCTCATTTGAAGTCTCCTCGACACCTGACATGGCTAACCTGCTAGCTTAACCGCGGCTGAGGAAAGAAAAAAACGTCGCTTCCGGGGAGTAGGAAAGGTACCTTCAGGTACCGTCAGAAATACCTTGAATGCTGTGTTTGTGAAAGTTATTAAACTGTTTCTGTTGTAAACCAGCACACCCAAAACAAACAGCCAGACTGATGTGTCCTTGTTAAAATATCCAGGAATTGTCTCAGAGCTGCAGCCAGTTTCCCCGATGACGAGAGGTCGGCCGTGCGACGTTTACGGACCAGAACTTCCGCTGCTAAAAGCTGATGCGACGTTTAGGATACAAAATGGTACGGCTATCATTCTACAGTGCAAAGAGCGTAAAAAAAAAGAAAGAAAAAAGTATAAGAATGTATTTGCAGAGAATAAAACAATAACAGTGCAAAATGTATATTTACAAGAATAAAATAAGATGTCATTTTCATGTACAACTTGTCAGTGTAATGTGCAATATCTTATTTTTCGGGCGCAATATTTCAATTTCATGTGTAACATTTCTTTATCATTAGTGATATTACTCTACTATCTCAGTATCCTTGTCAGTATTACTTTTTCTCTTCTTGTCTTATTTAAGTTTGCTTATTTAGATTTTAGGTAATGTCTTATTGCTTTGCTGCTAGGCACCGCATTTCTCACGTTATCTAATTTGTTTTTTGAGCAACATCTGGCAAAATAATTTCCTTTGGGACTAATAAAGCTTCGTATTATCTCTTATGTATAAAACCTTTATTTTCCCTTGAGGTAATATACTCGTATTCATGGCGTAGACTTTGTTCAAACACTGGAGAAGACACACTAAGCTTGAAGTCTGTTGGCTAGACATGGGGGATTTCTAATATCCACCATTTCATTTCCTGAATTTCAGTTTGTGTATTTACTGCACCTGTTACTGTTTTGGTGGAAATGTTCATATTTAGGCTACGTAAAGGAAAAAACTACATCCTAAATGGAATATCAGTATATTCTTTTATTTGGGGCTGTAGCCTTTTTAAATGTGCACGATACTTATTTATATTAATGGTGAATTGCTTATACCTAATTAATAAAACCCTGTATTTTAAGGTCTTGTGTGTTTCAGTTCATGTTTACAGTTTTCTGTACATTTTGAACATATCATGCCGATGCTCATAATACATGATTCACTTGTTATTTCTTATATTTTGTAGTCCATGAGTACAGAAGAGGCTCTGAACTATTTTTTGTAAAGGATTGTTGTGGGCTGCTGAGCTTCACCTGCACAAGTACAGACTTGCTTTCTGGCTCCCTCTTATGGCAGGATGAAGTTGTTCTGCAGTTGGGGAAATGCTAGCTGGCACTATCAACTAAAAATAATAACTTGAACTACTAAAATACCAACTGGATTTCAAATTTAGGTTTGCTTGCCTCAGCCTGCCTTTAAGTGTCTATTAGGTCGTTAAACTTGGGACATATGAGTCACACACAATCTGTAAACAACACAAGTTCACATCCATCTGAAATAATTTCTTGAAAGCGAGGTCAAGCTGAACTTTATTTTCATCGACGACTCTGGACATTATAAAAATAAATAGATGATTCACAGTCAGTGGATCGTAATACAAACTGTTATCAAAATTATGTACCAGCCAGAATGAAGAATTAAACACATGCATAATCACCATTCCATGAAATTATACATGTTCTGAATACTTGTCGCAATTATTTGCAAATAACAAAATCTGTTATTCCAACAGAACTGGTTGAGAGAATATAAAATCACCAATCAAATTAGACAGCTATGCAAGTTGAATATGCTTCTTTCTGACAAGTTATCAATAATGGCTTGACCAAAAGTGTGTTCAGTGACTGTCCTCCTGATCCAATCCGTGCTTTTCAATGTAGCGTCTGGAAGAAAAACAGATTAAACTTCACTTTAATGTGTCAAGAATTTAACAAAAAAACACACAGAAGGTGAATGTGACAACAACACTTCATTACTGCTACATTTTAAAGGTCTTTTCATATGGAATATAAATGATAAAATAAACAATCACATATTTAGTCCTAAAGTTAAAATGAAGCTGTCATGTTCTGTTTCTGGTCTACTTGCTAAACACCCTGAACACTCAGATGTAAAATGTCAAATGAGACTAATGCTCACTGAGGGGAAGTTTTTCCATTCAATGTTTTTGTGACATTTAGTTAAATCTGCAATGGTACATTTTTGGCCACTTCAGGGCAACACAACAAATTATAAACACAACATTGATCTACTATCACATCATAAAGTTGATATGACTAATGTGTTTGGAAACAGCTACTTATTAAACACATCCACACATTAGGAGTCACATATCTGTTGTTTTGCTTTCCACAGATTCGAGATAAAAATTTATGACTCGTTGCTAAATGCTCCATTACGTTTATCAGCTATTTGCTAACTGCGTCTTTCTGCTGTTTGGTGCTCAGCAGGGAACACAGAGCGAGTTAAGCCTTGATCTTACTCCCTTGCGGACGCTCACACGGACAGCTGCGAACACGCACAGATGCATAATTGTTGTTATTATACTACTTTTAGACCGTAGGAGTCCGCTTGGAAGACTCTGTTGCATGAATGCACACTATGTTGTAGCTACACATGCCGAGCACGCACACTAATTGGTCTTGCAGTTGAGCCACTGCACAGACACAAATTTTGGGCTGTATGAGGACTCTTGTGGACTCGCAGACACAAAATTCATAGCACTGGACCTAATCTGAGCTTTCATACTAACAACAGCTGCTGCCTGTGACTGAAAACAATGCTCATGAGGCAGGTGAAAGTGAAGCAAAATAGTAAAAATGCAGCTATGAGCTAATAGTAATGAGCTACATAAACAACATAAAACACTAAACAGTACGAATAATGCCTTTTATATTACACACAATAGCTTCAAGTCACACAATGTCAAATGGGCATTGAGCAACAGACACAATCCAAGGAATGTGTTTAAAGTCTCAAGTCAACTGGAAGACGTTATGCATAATAAAGCAGCTGTAGCTGTTCTCTGAGGTGTCTTATTGATATGAACAGAACAGACATATTATTATTATAAATGAGTCTAGAAACACTAGATTAAAACAGTTAAGAGACTGATGGAAACTTTAATTCCACCGTGTGTAGCAGATCTTTCTGCCATTTTGCTTGCAATCATAAAACTAATTCTGCTCCTCTTCAAATAATTCAATCATTTCTATCAGGTGACAGTTCTAATAGCAAGAGATTCTCACCTTCGTGCAAAATTATACAGCGCTTCTTTTCTTTCTTGGAGAGACAAATGTCTGTCAACTGGTGATTTCCCAAAAGTTTTGGCAGCAGGCTGCGAATAAAAAAGAAAAATGAATAATCAATTTAGTAAATTACTAAAAGATAGATTGCATTTGAACAGGCACTGATGGGCTAAAACACAAAGAACCCACAGAGATAAAGTGATTAAGTTGATTATCTTGTGACTCTGTAAATCTGTCTTTATAAGCAACTTCTAATTCTCTAGAAAAATTCTAGGAAACATGAACTTCATAATGGATCATAAGATACAACTTCTGCCCTTAGAGGGCTCAGACTACAGCTGCATTTAAAATCAAACCTTTATGGTGGGAGCAGAACCAGAAGAATACGAGCTGATCTTAGAGGCCCCAAATGTGGACATCCCAGATGCTTCCATCGGAGCTTCCTCCTTGTTCTCCAGCAGATTCGTAATGGTGGTGTCAACACAATTGGTTTTTGCTGTACACAATCAAGAGAAGGATGAGTTACAAACTGAAAGAATGATAGAACAGACTAGGTGGAATGAATGTGGTAGCAGAATATAAATGCGCGTTCAAACTGTGCCCTACCTAAATCCTTTGCAATGACATTCAGTGGGACATGAGGCAGCACATCCTTCACCTGTTGGGCCATCTTAGCAATCCTGTGATCATCTGTGCCCAAACTCTGGACCATGAATCCCAGCCCAATAGAGCCAGGAGTGACACCTACGGTAACAAAAAGGACAGCTGACATCCTCCAAAAATACAATAAGCTGAATCTTTCACATGTACAGAATCTGATTTATAGTTTAATGATGTGATTTACTTACTTGTAGATGTTTGTGGAACAGTATGTCTTTTCCTTTTGATGTGCTCGGCTTTATCAGCTTTAGTGATCTTGGTGGAGACCAGGCCAAGTTCACCAGCCAGGAGCTAAAAGTGAAAACATAGAAAATATACACTTTATAAGGAGAAAGTGGAGACGACATGTATTTAGAAAATTATCAATCTAATAACGCTGTGCTTTTAGGGAACAAGAGCAAGCGCCTTGGAGTATACTATAAAGGAATCTGGATATGCTGTGGGTCATTTGGTCAGGGATCGGCATAAACTGCATTGCTCTGCAACTTTTCCACATATTTGTTTTTACGACTCAATTGGCAAACATTAGTTTTACCTCCTGGACTTTGTTGGCAAACTCCTGCGTGGACTCGCCATCTTGTCTGGACACTGGTGGGAGCCAACTGGGATGAAAATGGAAAATAAAAAAGCAATAAGTAAGAACTAATTATGGCAAAATCGACAGGAGACCATTTCAAAAGCTGAATTTAGAACTCGAGCATGAGAAAAACTACCCATAAAAGCTATTTAATTTTAACCATTTGAAACACAGGCTGATTTATCAGCATTACTGGCTTCAGCAGATGAGCCTGGGGTTGTTACTTGTACCAAAGCCAAGTGTTTTCATCAGCTTTTGTTTTTCTTTTTTTTGTACTCAGTAGATCTAGTTTGCATAATTCACATGCCTAAGTGAAAAAATACCAAAATGTGGCAGCAGAATATTGTGATGCAACTTTAAAAGCAAAAATGGTAGAGATGACACAAATTATTTAGTACCTTACATGATACACTGTACATGGAGCAAAAAATGTCCATAAGAGCTCCATCAGCCAGCTGGACTCTGGTGTGCTCTGTGGACAGAAAAAACACAACAAAGTCAGTTATATTGTTATAAGAGAGCTGTGTGTAGCTCAACTAACAACTGAACTAACAATAATACTGTAGCTGTAGTGGGGTCCTAGTGACCCAAACAATCCTGTAACCACTTAAAAATATTCTCATTTGTTATAAATGTGCAGCATTAGGCACTGTAACCCACAGGAGCACAAGACAGAATTATTCTTAGTACTGAGATGGGTGGATTAGATTAAAGCAGCCCACACTAATCAGCTTCCTGCTACTTGTAAGAAACTTAGCTCATTTTGTAATGATTTTTCACTGCTGGAACATGGAATATAAAATGCATTACAGTCTTTTATCGAAGTGCAATAACATTGTTACTTAGTTTATTTGTCACTGCCAAACACAAAGATCTCTCTCAAGTTACTCGTTACATAACACTAAAACAAACAAGCAGTAGATTCTTTCAGCAAAATATTAATACTATAACAAGCATATCTGTCACATCTTAAAATGCAAGTTTAAATAACATTACCAGAGAAATCAATGGTCTGGTCACCCGTAAGGCCACAGGTTGAATGGATTCAGTCAGTGAGAAAGGCCAGGAACTGAAAGGGAAAAAACATATATATATTTAGTATGTTAGTTGGTTAGTGTGTGTGTGCTTAGGAGCAAATAAGACTGGATAGGCAAAGAGCAATAGATTTCTGAATTTAAAATATTATTTATTTTATTTTCTTTGTTACATCTTTGAGATAACATGGAGAAACATGAGGAAAACAGTCAATGTGCTGGTGGTTTGCAGATGTCACAAAGGAAGTGGAGCCTCATGGAGTCACTGTCTGTGTCCAGTGAACAACTAAGGTGAACTGAATTTAAAACTCTGCAAACACAAGCTTAGCAATATTTTCAGTCCTATTACTAAGTGCACATTCCAGCATTTTTTCTAAATTTCCATGTATCTTAAAATAAGGATAGCGTAAACTTGGTTCTGAGTTACTCAAATTAACGATAGAAATGAATCCATTTTGCAGCTGTTTTCACTTCCCTACACTAATTTCCCTCCAACTCTAGAGGGAAATTAGCACGGAGAATCAACCGCCAAAGTAATTCATCTCTATCTCAAAGTGCCATGAAAGAAAGATGATAATTTGTGGCTGGCTGCGTTAAATCACTCTTCATTTTTACATGCAAAGACCTGGGTGTAAGGCCAAAACTGTGTCATTGTGTAAATACTGATAAATCCCAAACAGTTGCTGCTCTGCTGCATGACAATTATCCCTTACTCTATTACTGTGATGGAATGTGTACAAAAGTCCAACGTCAAAGACAACAGAACCACAGAAGGATTTCTGGCAGAGCGACTCTTAGTATTCAACTCTTGTTTGCAGTGTGGATTTCAGTGGCTCAAACTTTCTGACAGACTATTTCCTCTAACAATAAATAACTGAGCAGTCCTCAGCGACATGACGCAAACATTAATTCTAACATTGAGGGGTTATATCCTGCAACGTAAATGTTTGCACTAACCTGAACTTGAGCAGACTGGCACGGCCATTTGTGGTGTCTTCTTCGGGAAATAGGAGCAAAGGTGGGGTGCCTTCAGTGGAGCAGTACCTCTGAAGAGACTCTCCAATCGCTCCCTGGCCAGACGCTGAATGGATTTCCATGAAGCCTCTGGCCCAACACACAAAGCCTGTGGAGCCCTCTAACTGGGGCTAAGTGGTACAAAGAGGCAGAGCAATTTCACCAAACACTGCATTTACTGTAGTTAACAGTAAAATACTAAAAAGGCAACGGTAACAGGCATACAGGAAAACAGATTTTGTAACTGAGGGATAGTCTGGACAATGAGCAGGTAAGACTTTAACATGCTTTCATGCAACAGTGCACACAATGTCTCCAGAGCAAACTGTCATCTGCAGCCACTGAAGTTTTTATACAGAACATGATGTACTTTCATCTTTGCCGTTTCACTAGGGCAGCATTCACAGTAGGTTCAGATGAAATACTGGCATGAAGGTGATCTAAAAAAAGAGCGTTCCATTTATTACCAGAAAAATAAGCACAAGTAACACTAAAGAACTGAGCTTAGGATTCACCTAAAACCTATACTGTAATATACAGCTTAAATTTAAACACTGTGCAGTTTTCAGAATATATGTATAACATGGTGAGAGGTAGGTTCCATGTTAACAATTACGTCACTGCAGACATGTCTGCTCAGAGGGTGCAAAGAGCATATTGCGATTTACGATGAAGCGATGCCAACATTTTTAAAACATGCTGGTATAGAGAGGAAAACTGCAAAAGTCAAGCACTTACAGTATTGCAGGGGGCCAGGAGGTTGACTATGTTGTGGTCAAACTCTGTCACATGATTGCATATGTACAGCTTGGTGTTTTTGTCTCTGGAGCGAGGATTTTTCTGTCTCACGTGCATTCCCAGCACTGAGCACATAATCCTCACAATAAATCTAAAAACAAACAAAGAAAAGCGTCTGTAAACAGGATATAATAATTAGCTACAAGGAAGTCCCCATAGTCACCAAAAAACACAACATTGTGAGCATGTATGATTTATCCTAATGTGCAATACGTCATTCTCAGTAACAGCTTACAGGTATCAACTCCATGAGGGTTAATTCCTGCTGCTTTTACAGCAACATCCAGGTCAATTACATGCATTACTCTATTATATGTTAAGGTTCTTCAATCACACAGTCATCAATTCTACTTAATGTGGAAATTACTATGAGCAATATTTTATTACAATATACTGACCAGTCACTTACCGTAATGGCATTTAATGGGGTGAATGCAGTGATTTAAACTGTGACAGGCAGCCATACTGCAATTATTTTAATGGAATACACACTATCCATTATATAGTGTGTGTTCGCATTAACTGCCACTGTTTCCTTATATTTTTACTCCTATTTGCACCTTAATTATCTGTGTTGTAGACGCAGCTGGATAGCTCAGTGACTAACACCCCAGACTTTGGCATGGGATATCGGTGGTTCAAATCCCAGTCAGGGTGCAGGTATCCAGTGAGGACCCTGAGGCAAGGCCCTTAATGCTGCCGCCCCTACCTACCTATGTACGTCGCTTTGGATAAAAGCATCTGCTAAATTAAATTGTAACCTTGTTGCACTCTTTGACTATTATTATTGATACACACATAACTACTACTGCAGCTACTAAAATGTATTAATAGAATACTGATACTTTAAAGCACCTACCTTCTCACAAAACTCTCTGGAAGTGCACAGCTGACCAGAAACACGTGAACACCAATAAAAATCCGTATTAACATCAAACAAATGCCGACTGGAAAGTAAATCAGCAACAACAGGAGAACGGCTGCGTCTTTGGGAAACCTGCACAAAGAACAAATGAGACTTGTAAACAACCTTTTATTTACAATGGATGAAACAGGAGAAAGATCAAACTGTGAATCTATAGTACAGCTAAACTGACAAATTGGCCATGACAATCAGCTTACTACAAATATATCAGTAGTTTATAAATGCAATGTAATTATAGGATATGCAAAACTAGGTTTGAGGTAAATTACAAATGGTGTCACCTGTACAGTGTGTCCACCAGAGAGCACTGAGAGGTTCAACAACTGCTAAATGTATTTCCTAGTATGCAGTATAAAATCAATACTGCAGAATCTACATCAAAATCATTTTATGCTATGTGTTAGGGTTAAAAAGAAACAAGCAAACAAAGCTATGTC